>JACCGJ010000706.1:0-20769 GCA_013407085.1 Atriophallophorus winterbourni | reverse complement strand
ACATGGGCCACGGAGACAAACCTTAAGATGGCTTCTCGGTAATTTACGGGGCTCCCCACAACACGTCACGACGACTTGGCTGGAACAACTTGAGGACAGATGAGACAATTGGTATCAAAATCTTTCGACCGAGCTTAAGTGTCCAGAAACGGGTCGTTCGTGGTCACTCGGTGCCTTTGAAAACAACGACATCGACCAAAACTCTATAAGCAATAACAAGTGGTATTAATTTTTGTTTATTGTTTGATGATACTCAGATACATTTTTCTATTTTCTAACGCATGTATTCTAGAGCTTGCTGTAAAATATCGAAAAAATCAATCTTTCTATTCAACTGTTTTGTACAGAAATATGGGAATTTTTGTAAAACTTCCAATATAATTCAATTTTACGTCAAAATCTTGCACAATAAGTAGAGTGGCCCGGCGTTTTAATGCTCTATGATCTGGGACCCCACTTTCAACCCCGAAGATTGAGAAGTGGTTTATGATAGTTATATAGTGTGAGCTTTCGTCTATGAAGCATTTTGCAAAATTTTCGAGCTGTGAAATCTATAGATAGAGATTGCTACAGCTCAATCGGACCGAAAATCTGCAAATCGTCCAGGACAATACCTGGATGAAATCGTGCGAATTAGGGCCAACAATAAATCGTGATCTAATCTAACTGAACGAGCATTAGATGTATGGTCCATTTTAGACCCGGGAAAGTTGGAAGCAATATTGAACCGTCGCTGGACGCCTGCATTCCGAAATTTCCGAGATATTTATGCCTTTGATCAATAAGTTAAAGCGACCAGAAAGCTACATAATATGACATGCAGCTTTGCTTCATAGCATCATTAAGCAAACCTTCTTGTTCAACGTGTAATATGTGCAGAGGCATTTGTGTAAATCATGCACTTTCGTAAAAGGTATTGAAATCGATACAAGTTATGCTAACCAAATAATCAATCGATTGTGGCCTTCCTCGTGATTTGAAAACCCTCTCTCACCTATTTTGTACCTTACCCATGTATTATACTGTGCGCCTGCAATTTTTCTGCACTCTTTTTAAACGATTTTGCTAGTAAGACGTTGTATCAAAATTATTTCTCGCGCAACTTCAATTTTTACGAACCAATCTCGGGCATAATAATCAAACAAAACTTTGTCATGCGGTCGACTTATTAATAATATTCTTGCTGATAATGTACACCCACTCCACACTGAACTAGCTAAATGTCAATATTTTTCTACAAAATATGTTATATTGCCATCTAGAACACCAGTTTAAACGTCTTAAAATAACTCCGTCAAAAGGATATAGTCATTGGACAATTGAGGAAACATTTATATCGTTGATGTCTTGTAATCATGTACCGTCGGTCTTTTGTATCAAACAATAATTTAAAGCTGAAATTTCGAAAATTATTGAATAAAGCTTTTGATTTTTTCTTCTTCAAACCCTGGGGTTTAATTTAAGCTGTTTTGTGACAAGGCCAGCTGCATGGGATGAACTGAGCGTTTGTTGATCAAGGCTAACAGAGACTAATCTTACAGTTTCAACCTGGTGATGACAAGACGGTCGGAAACCACCGTGTAAGTGTGCAAATTGTAACCAACAGGAATACAGATATTACTTATTCGTGTACTTTGTTCAGTCTAGCAGTCTTGCTGCTATGAAAGTTTGGCTCAGGAGCGAATCGTTAACTGAACAGAATTAAGCGATTGCTCGGCCAATTTAATCAAACGACATATTAGCAGATAGAGCTAAGGCAGCCAACTCGATTCCCGCCACGCAACGTGTCGTAACAATTATGTTTACCGGCTTTCGAACACTGTTTAACGAAAATCTATCTCATTACCAGCTAGCATACTGAATAACTAGATTATTCCCATGCTTAATTTCCGTGAAAGGTCTGCAATCGTTGTGCTGCCTTTATTTTTAGACATCCCAATTTAGACGATCACTTAGTTGAATTTATTTGTATAATTTTAAACCCACTCACAAAAACCTCTTCACTTGAAGCAATCGAATCTTTTTTACCACACACACATCAAACATTTTGTTAATTCACGGCTGCTTAAATTTCATTCTGAAAAACTCCAACGATCAATCTTCTGCAGGCGAGTAATACATCTTCAAATTCACTCAGGCAGGTGTCTAGCTGACCAAAGTTCTTTGTCCCTTGTGATTTCAGATTTGGCTTGATTCATGCTCTCTTACTCTTGCATGAGCCTACATACACACAAACGCACATACCGGACACACATACACACACATACAAACACTGATCCGACCACCCTGAATTTCCCTCGAAGCGAATCCGTGCTACACACGTACACACAATACGAAATCTTTAATTGCATAGCTCGCGAATCAACCCAAGATTTGTAACGGTGATCGAGGTTCATTTGTTTATTTAATTTTAGGCGGATCTTATTCTCCAGGAAGCATCGCTATACTACACCAGTTGAGTATCAGGCAGAACACCGTGGATGGAGGTGTTTCGAGGAACGGTTCGTTTGATTTATTCAAACCTGTCACTTGTTTCATTAAACTTGCCCAACTGATGGGTTAATCTCAGAAGAAATCAAGGACTAGATTAAATTAGAATGTATGCGCAATTCGGTCCACTGGGGGGCGAAAGTTTAATAAATTAGATATGAGGGTGGTCACCGATTCGCGAACCAGGTTGCAAGCAGATTCGCGACGGTACAATGCGCATGCAAATCTGAAACCGTATGCTAAATTTCTATCGTTCTCCAGTGGAAATGTACAGAGTTGACTTGCACTTGACTCGCAATAAAAGGACGCTAGACAAGTGCCAAAATTAATCGAACGCTTAAACAGCGTGTCACAAGGACAAAGGATAAACAATAAGTGCGTATACGACCAAACAAAATGCTCTGCGCAAAAAGTAACTTTCAAGTGGACACAATGGTAAAATAGTAGTAAAGCAATGTCGGGGGATAAGACCTTAGTGAAAATTCAACAGAATACACAAACACTATCTCATCAAACAAAATATTCATTTGCATGCTTTTCCGTCATTCAAATTACTTAAATACGATCGTTCAGTCAAGTGTCTTGAACCGCGTGTTTGCATGTATTTATGATACGCAAATATCCACTGAACACCTTCACACGCTGCACGCTCAAGGTTCAGCAATAGAGGAAAATATTCGTAGCTCAGGATGTGGGTTGTGTTCACCTTGTGTTCGCCGACCTTGCGTAGTTGTTCTTGGACGATTCGTCATCAGGCTAGATGACATCATCAGCAAAACTTCTTTGGAAGCGTCTTGTAGTTGGAATTAGTTGGTTATTATACCGTTTGCCTGTCCGTTCACGGTCACTCCCGCGGATAGGTCGAGTTCATGTTATGCCTTCTCCGTGAGCGGTTTCTCATTGGTCCATATATTGCAGCCAGTTGGAGATTCTGGTTGATAGAATTTGTTGTTGAGTGCCACGCTTCCAGGAATTCTCGCGCCCGTCGGTCGTTTCCTCTGGCTAATATTCTTGTGCGGTCCCAGTCGAACTGATGCCCAAATTGATCAACATGTATTGAAATCAGTGAATTCCGGTCATGTTTGAGTACGGCCAACTGGTGTTCATGTAATTTTGTGCTGAGTTTGCGACCCGTTTGTCCGACGTAGTTCTTTTCACAGTCTCTGCATGAACTACAACTACAAGACGCTTCGAAAGAAGTTTTGCTGATGATGTCATCTAGCCTGATGACGAAACGTCCAAGAACAACTACGCAAGCATGTTTTGAGCAACATATTTTGCTGTGTCACCGCTTGGAAATTTAGAACTTGATGATCCAAATGTAATTGGATTCATTTTACGAAAGCTCGAGCATCAATCACTTGAGCTTCGGATTGTTGTCGGTCTCAACAACATGAATATACATCCGAATCGCATGATTGTTTCATGATTCACAGTTTTAGAATAACTAAACAGTCAGATTCTGGAGGAACAATCAGCCTCCAGATCGATGCGCAGTATTTGATCGCTCGCCTGAACTACATCTAAAAAGAACAATCCTATCTACCCGATGGAAGTAATTTGAGGTTATATTTAGACTTCAGATTAATCTGGATCGATGATTATAGCAATGCGGAAGGCGTTTAACATTTGTCATCGGTCAAAAACAGATTTTAATAGCCCGAGTGCATGATTGAGGTCTTCACGTGAACTTAGCTTGTGATGGAACAGGGACAGATTACACATGCAAGTAGCAGCTGGAATGGCGAGCTGGGCGCTTGGAATTATTAATGCAGACTATCGTCATCAGCTCCATATTCTATAAGCCAGCTACCTGGATAAATTGTAGGTCCTAGTTGTCATCCAAGCTGGTATGGTTGATTGCGGAGGTTTCGTCATCAAACTAGATGACATCATCAGCGAAACTTCTTTCGAAGCAACTGGGGGATCGGCATCATTCGACCGATGAGAACACGCCAACGAGGACATGCAAGGATTGTAGCCAATTACAGTAAATGAGGTCGCAACGCAGCAGATAACTTAGAATAATACCCATCACTCAGTTGTTTCTAAAGAAATTTCGCTGATGATGACATCTAGTTTGATAACGAAACGTCCGCAATCAACTATATCAGCTCGGAGAACAACTATGACATATAATCCGGCACCTGAGTTACAAGTTTTCAAAACCTGGATAAATACACGGCGCAGCAACAGTTTAACACATTTGTTGGAGTCCCGATACCAAAGTGGGTTGCTTGTAAGCTAATATTGTAACCTCCTGTCGATGCTGGACTGAAACAATAAAATAAGACAATCTCCCCTGTCCACCGCGGCAGCTAGATAACCGTATTGAGATAAAAACACCGCAATCGGTAACTCCACCCAAACAGTCGAGTACGACAGCATTCAAGTGGCTCTTAGTGTCAGTTTAAGCTTTCAGAATCATTCCAGTTGAAATGTTCACCGATATTCGACTTGGCGTCACACCAATACTGTCGTTTGGATAACTATGTCCAACTACTGGGCCCATATGGGAAACGTTGTGATACTCAACCTAGATCCATAGGGAAACCTTACGAAAGACAATAAATTGGCTGGGCCGTGTATGCAAACACAGCAACCCAACTCCTAACACTTGATTTTACATGAACAAGAAACAAATAAAACGACAACAGATCAGAAAACTAGTAAGTCATATTAGACAAGAGCCAAAATGGATGGTAAAAATAGCCAATTTCAAAATACAAACAGGCCTTGAAAAATTATTAGAATACGAGAAACAACGGCGAGTAACTATAATATAATACACCACACTATTTTTGTTAATATTAGTAAAATAGTAGCGCTTATTCATTAGCGAATCACACGCATTACATCCAAAGGAGACGGCACTTCCTTTACTGTTAGAAAAAAGTAGTTTAAATTCGCAGAAAATCCCAAAATTCAAAAAATCCACAGTTCTGAAAACACGGGTAAAAATCATGACAAAACCATAATTTATTTAATCTAAAAATAATTACAAATTTGCAACATTAGTCATCATGACCGTCGAGGTGCTTCCATCTCCCCTGACGCAGACGTCGCTGCATTTCTTGCCTGATCCACCAGGTAGGCATACCATCTGGAAGAGGAACAGCGGCAGGAAAAGGCGGACGTTTACGCCTTGGGTCATTTGGATCCAGTGGATTGCCCTCTTGTTTCAGACGCTCACAAACCAACTCTTCTTGCAACTCTTTTCTGTCCCGATATCGATCTAAATAAATATCAAACGAAACGTCCGAATGTACGCCATAGCGTTCGCGAGCAAGAGGCAAGCCATCCGGATGACGTCTGGTACGGACCCATGAGTTTGCGACCGGAAACGGTTGTTGCGGTGGAAGAGCAGCATCCGGCCATTCTAGTTCAAATATTGGTTCCGGTACAGCTGAAGTGCAAGGATATTCGGAGAGATATTAGCAAGTTAATACGATCGTTGAGCACTGACCAGAGGATCAGCGATTTATAGATAAAGGACCAACATAATAGACTCTATCAAGAACGGGTCTTTAAACGATTGAGGGAGGCAAACTTGAAGATTCAACCATATATTAACGGGGAATCGCAGACGAGTTAAGTCAAAGCGTCTATACAAACAGCTACCGTCAAATATTACGGCAGCTTTCTTGGTTATTCTCATATACATCGTAACGAGACTCCTTCGTGATTCCGTTCCACCAGCGAACAAGAAGGGTCAACTATTTTAAAAACAGTTTGAAATGCGGGACCCGAAAGTGAGCGACCTCGTTTAAAAGAATTGAGCAATGATGAAATTACTCGTAATTTACTCGAAACCATTTCGTACGGTGTATTCACGAATCGGAGTTTGGGTAACCGACGTTTTGACTCGTTAACAAGCATCATCTTAATGAAAAACAGCATTATACGGGTAACATATACCGAATGCTAAACTGCCATACAACCACAATAAATCCACTAAGATGGGTAGGGTGGAAATTAAAGAGTTACGGAATAGATAGAATAGTAACCATAAACAAACTGGGATGAGGTGGAACAGGCATTCAATCAAGTAAGGTGAACGACGACTTCCTCGCGGATTTCACTATCATGCATCAGAATAAGCCGTCCTCGTCAATCTACTTGAAAACATACAAAATTAATTAAACACTCCATACAGTAAGACTGCCCGGAATGTCGCTTTGTAGTCTCTACCTTTGAGTAACAGAGACAGTCCTTTCCGACGCCAGAGGTAACCTAGGTGATATAGTAGCTTCAGAAATGCGCGCCGAAACCTCGTCGTCTAACGATGCGGAATTATTGATACAACTACCGAGATACGTAAAACGAACCACAATTGCAAGCGCCTGATTGTCAAGTAATCAAGTGCAGTTTGATAAATCGGTGATCTACAGTAGAACACTGCACTCGGAAGGTGCAAAACGCATTCAAATGCTAGCACAATACTAGCTAGCTGCGAATCTGTGTACAAAAAGGAAAGCTGCACCATATCATCAGCATAATGTGAATCGAGTTTATCACCTGGAATTTCGTGAACTCTAAAAATTGGGGTTCCTTCGCTGATTACCTAAAATAATGGCATCGATTGCAAAATTAATTAAAATCGGATATCCTTGTAGGGCGCCACTTGTGGTGGGGAATTTCGGTCGCTTTAAACCCGAACACACTCAGATGTCTGAGCACAAAACACTTGCAGTATGTTGACATATTACCAAGGTCGGTGTGATTCAATGACGGATTAAAAACGTGCTGGTAATACTAGTTGACCTGTTATCAGCATTACGATGGATAAGTAATAACATGAAGGACCGAAAATCAAGAAGGAAAATGAAAGGAAACATTAATTAAGATATTTATAACCATTACAGCAGCAGAAGGGGGTCATGCAGTGTATCTGTGGGATATTTAGTAGTACCGAGGTTGTTGTAGTTGGCCTCCTTCAGTGGATCACTATGTGTAACAAAATTATTCAGACGCGGTTCGAATTTTCAGTTTTGTATACTATTTTGGATAGAAACTTACGGGGCCAGGCCGTGTTGTCTACACTCGGGATGTAAGCAGTACATATGCGGGTATTGAATGTAGGGGTAAAAATATGTGAACCAGCAGACGCGCTTAGGTGCTTGGCTCAGATTTATTCAACAAATCAGTCATTAAACACCGCGGTTCACTGTGCTGGTGGATTTGCACACCATCAAACCAAGATTCGGTTTATATATTAAGAAAGATTGCAAAGGGATAAGACAACGTAGAGCTGAAGCAATGTGGCCGGTATGTGGACATTCTCATATGTTCTAGTTTTCCAGACCTCACCACGCCACCTAAAGGTACTTCAATAACAAACTCATCAAAAGCGGTAAATGTGAGACGCTGGTTGTTATTTCGGTATGTTGATGGAGCAAGCAAAGTTGCGCAAAGATGTGAATGACGGCTGAAGAACAATCTAGCAAAAAACGATATTTAACGGGAATAGCACTTGGTCGAATACGGGTTTGAAAAGGTACGAAAAATGCACGAACCCAGCACATTTCTAAAGTAATGTCGAACACTCTCGTCCCAACAAGATTGAAAAAATGCCAAGCCAGCTGGGGTGAGTTCCGACTCCAAGCGACGATAAAATTCTAGTGTGTTGAATTGTCGTTGAATACGGAAATCGCTGAAATGGGTTGGAAGATAAATTTTGAAGTTGTTATCTTGAGTTGTGTGAAGTGAACGACAATTGATTGCGGATTGCAGGGGAAGGAAAATTAAGACTCGAATATGATTTACAAGATGATGCCTAGAGAGCCACAGTGAACGTTTGGGAAAATGAAGCGATTTTCATCGACGTGTTTCCTCGGCTTTAGTTTGACTATCCACTCAATCTATTCACTTGAATTTTTCAAGTCGGGGGGGGAATGACCGTCATTTAACTTGGAGACGTTTTAATCATCAATGCAGCCTTCCGTTCTGTTGAAACCTGGCTCTTTGATGTAGCATTTTGAATAATCATTAATTTATTCGGATTAGTTTAACCAAGCATTCAGTATCTCTCCTGTTAAACTTAACACGTTCGGCCGTGAAAACAGACCGCGAACTTTCTCATTCCTAAGTATCTACATTTGACCATGTGAAATCTGACTAAATTTCGCTCGCAAGTTCGATTCGCAAGAAATAGTGTAGATTGCCAAGACAACTGAACTGAAAGCACCGTTGACTTCACAAGATGTAGTCCGTAAATAAACGTTCAAAGGTTGGCGACAATTGTCAGGGAATGTTCTGAATACGCAATTAAAATCACCATCAAATGTACCAATAAACCAGAACGCGAGATCACATTGAAGGTGGATATCTTCAACCGTTTCAATCAGATGACAAGCGGTATGCTTACAACCAGCCATTATGGGAACAGAAAATAATGGGACTAAATCGCACTGGCCATGATTCCCACAAATAGTGTGTGAAATTTGGAGAGGCACGATGGGGTTGTGACAAAAACGAGATGAAATCTAACCAGTCCTCGCACGAATTACTACAGTGATTTGTATCGACCGATCGAGGCGAACAACCCGTGGTAGCACGAACCAGTGCCCGATTTAAAAAGCTTACGAAAAAAGACCACTTTGATCGCTCATTTGCCTAATGCAATCACTGATTTCGGGGATAATTAACAGACTAAACGAGCATGCGCTCGGTCGATTAGATGTGGCGTGTAAAATGAGGCGCGGGTGGTTGTGAGAAAACGCCACCGTTCGATACATACAAAAAATTTACTTAAAATTTTTCCACAGCAATCTTACGAAAGAGATGAAAATTGATAAGAATGCTCGATTGTAAAATTCTGACATGCAAATAAAAAGTTCCAGAAGAATAGAAAATCCATTCCAAGATTGGTCAATTAAGCTAGCGCGATAAGTTTGTCGTCGAGGTTTAACCTGAATATTACGGTTATAGAATACAATTGCACTAGTACGAAAGATTAGCTACGAAGCGATTGGAGTAAGTAAGCCTAAACTAAACTTCCGCAATCCACGGGCTCCTTGTTTCAACCTCAGCAGTTTTCGATAGCGTTAGAGAATATTTCCAATTCATTACCAATATTCAAATCGGTGATCATCAAAAGGATGTTTGTTCACTACGAGATCAAAAGCGAACGTAATGTTATGGAACGGGTAAAGCAGCGTTGGATAAACACAAATAAATGAGTACAAATATATTGTACCGGTAGAATTCCATGAAGTACATAAAAAGAAACCTGTTGCCAGAGAAATAGAACACAAGATCTGCAAAAAACATTAAACGGAATAAGCCAATATGATAGGAACTCAGGTCGCTCTACATACTGAGCTCTATGATGTAACACAATCTGATATCGCTATAGTATGGTGAGTGCTACGCACATTGGGACATATTTTCACAGTATTGCTTGGGAAAGGGCTAACATGTTCACGAAACCGCAAGCCCGTAGAGCGTCATGCTGAAGAAAACGGACTTAAGTAAAGGCCGTATGGGTCCCAACACATTGATCACGCCCATTATTATCACACAGAGACTGACGCAGAAAATATAGGAGGTTGTATAAAGATACTCATTTACATGCATTTCTATCACACACAAACACACACGACCAATTTTGTGCTGTTTGCACTCCTCAGATAGGAACAGTAAGATCAGGATCCGCATGTCTTGAAGCAGTGGAGGAATGGTAAACAAGTTGCACTTTTGAGGAACCGTTGGGTAAGGTTGGTACGACCAAACACGTGTCAAAACACTTGTAGATGGGGTCGTGTGTGTGTTATGGGAATCCATGCAAATGAGTATCTTTGCACATGAGTTCAACCTAATCTACATGTGCTTTGGCGCATGTGATTGAACAGGTTGCTCGTACCGAACTTACCCAACAGTGGCTTAGGAAGCAGAACTTGTACACGATTACGTGAGTAAACATGGCGCAGAGCACAACGCAATCGATTAACATACAATACCATCCAAGTTCGAGTGCGATTGTGAACAAATGCAGAACAATTCACGCGAGTTTTGAACAATGTGAATTGCGGGTTGGGATTTCCGGTGCTTAACTTTACCGTGACATGTCTGAAGAAAACGTCACAGGATGTTAGAATTACCAGTCATAAATGAACGAAAATTCAAAGCATGCTCGTGGTGGGAGTGCGTTCGTGTCACATCCGAAGGGGTAGAACAATCGAGACACGCACCGAATGGAAAATACACGAGAAAACGAAAGCAATCGGATTGCGTGTACAACGAGCAATTACTTCTGTCTCGTATTGGGAACAACAAGAAAAGTTATACTCCATGGTGGAGACTCAACCAGGCAGCATGGAATAAATAAATAAAAATGTGAATTTAAAATACTACGCGAAAATAGGTCGAAGAGATATGAATGCATAATACCTTTCTGGTAGGGGCGGCGACATGATGTCTTTCTTGTCTATTTTACCATTGTCTTGACGATATAAAACGAAAACGTGGCGATGAAATCCGGTCCCTACGTACGGCAACGGAGGAAGATACGGGATCACCTCATCTCCGCAAGAATCGGACGTCAAATTTGTCCTAAAAGAAAATCACGGGGTAAGAAATGTACATTAGAACTAGATCGACTTCATGGGACAGAATACTCTAATTTCGCGAAATTATGTACATGTACAAGTACGTATGTATTTATGAAAGCACAAGTCTGATCCAGGTAAAGTGTCGTACAGTCATAGAGTGCACGTGGGATAAGATACTGCCATGATGCCCAGGACTGGACAGGCATGACAATGAAAATAGGAATGATAGCGAGACTCAAGCGTAGTTCTGCATTCAACTCACTTACGATGAAAAATCAATTAAGTGCGGTGTTAGCTACCAGGGAGAGTATGGTATGGTATGAAAGCACAAGCTTGATCCAAGCAAAGTGCCACACAGTCAGAGACTGCATGTGGTGTAAGATAATGTCAGGTTGACCAGGCCTAGACATACATGAGGGGGAATTGAAATGGTAGTGAAACTCCAGCGAGTTACAACATGCAGCTCACAGCACGACACAGTACTGCTAGATTACACATCCTTACGGCATGCGTAACTGTGTATGAATGAAGGACGCTCACATTTGAAGCCAGACTAGAGCCGAAGTCTAGTTACCGATCACTTGCATGTAAACGACAGTAGCGCTATCCATGCACACACTACCCGATGTGTACCGATAGTATAAACCATGGAGTAGAGAAGCAAAATGTTGTCAAAAGCTGGGCATGTTGAGGAGGAAGCTAACCATGGAAGTAATAACAACGTTGTGATGATTAATAACATTTAGACCCCGCAATTCAGGTAATGAACAAAAACTAAATAAACGCGAAAGCAACGAACGTCTTGTTTGACAACTTGCTACCTCTAAGAAATTTAAAAACCAGCAGGACGATTAAGTTTAAAATTCAGACATTTGAATGGTATTTTCGAAAACGAATCTCCGGGAGTGTAATTATTGAGAAAAAGGTTGTGCAATGTGGAACACGCATGGAGTTCAACATTTTTATAGCTAGTAAAGTTTTGAACAAGAACAGTTCATAATATTTAATCGCAAGAACACTAAAAGGTGAGCGAAATTGAGGTTTAGATACACAATGAAAAACGCAAAAAAATCAATTTTATAGACAGTGGGAGCTTATCCCCACTGCCACCACCGACTATGACAACCATTGGCAATGGTTGAAAAACAGTTGGAAATACCCCAGTTTCGGAAAGCAAACTCGAGAAAGTTAAAGACTATAGCGGATTGTTTACGGGTTTTAAAAAATCGATAGAGCATACAAGATAATTTTTGACATATGTCAATCACTTCGTTTACGATTGGCATTGTTGTAAGGCTGATTCACAGAATCTTACAAGAACTTAACGGTCGATCGTTAGATATCATTTGGTTGCGTCTATCGTTCTCGTTTCATGGGCCTATTCAAAAGACATGTCACAACTAACAAAACAATCGAATATTTGTGTGCACCCCTTTGATATAGATCTCAACTTGACGGACAATGTTTCCTTTTTGTCCACATTGTAAAGGAGATGCACGAAAGAGCGATGCCCTTTCCCTTTTCTCGATACTATTTTCAACAGCACAACTCAAAAGAGACACGCTTCTTAAAATGAGTGGAATGTTAGCATACTGAGGCCGAAGACAACCGATGGAAGGATTTCTGCAGTGGTGCTCGGCGATTTGCACTAACGTGTGCCGACCAAACGTGACATATTAACATGTCACCAGTTCATAACATCTAAATGGGATTTATCAGCTTAAGGTCATGATTACTAAAGTCCGCGGACTTTCTTTCTACGAGTTTCCAGACCTTGACATAAACAGATTTCTCGCTCAAATTGTCTTGTACTTAACCTTATCTTTTGCAGTGCAAACCTGAAATTTTAATGCAAATCTTTAGGGAAAATATTTGTGATTAATAAAGGTTGTATCGCGGACGATTGGTTTCATATGAAGATAATCGTAGAAACTGATTTAAAGCAAGAAATTTCTTCAGTTGATTGATTTATCCATATAATTCTCAGAGAAAATTTTATCCAAATACCAAGAATCTATTGGAATGTAAATCTTCTCTAAAGGATCGGTAGAAACATATATTGTTGGGGTCCAGAACTTGTCATAATCGCCGGTTATTTATGCCATGGGTGACGAAGTAGCATCGTCAGAAAAGGTTCAAAGTACCTCCTTGACACATTTCTTTTTTAATGATTTTTACGTAACATGTACCAATATTTCAAGCATTAGTCGAAAAAAGATTATCATTTCCAGTTTCTCAGTTATACATAATACACAATTTATGTATTATTTTCGCGAATATTCTACAGAGCCTCCATTATTAAACAAACTAAATTATTGGTGAGCGAATGAAAGTATAATGGAACGTGACAAACTGTTTTGCTTCGCTCAAGGGGACTTTGCTAAGCCTACTCATGAGTAGAACATCTACTGAAATAATTAGCCCGTAGATATTTGGGTCCAGACAAGGGTATACAGATAATGCGAGAAACGAGATGGTCAAACTCCAGCAAAGAGCTGGATACAAGAATACGGTAACAGCTCACTACCCTTATGTTGTTCTATGTACCATCTGTGAGTGTTACAATTTTGCGGGTGGCACCTGGACCAATGATTTTTACGCGTTTGGAGGACGAAATACATTCCCCCAAACTGGTCAAGAATCTGCAACTATAAAGATTTCGAAGGTCCACCCGGAGAGGAAAAGGCCCCAACCTTCCTGTTTCAACTTTTCGCCAACCCTTTGCATTGGAGATAGCCGATTCCAGAACACTATATAGAAGCACATGTTCTTTTTTCTGTCTAGGCCCGGGCAACCTTACAGTATGTTAGCCCACGTGTAGCCTCTGACTGTGCGGCACTTTGCCTGGATCAGGCTTGTGCTTTCATACCATACCATACATGCCTGAATCAGTCACAGTGCTGCACAGTCATAAATTGCACGTGGGCTAGAATAATGAACAGGATTCCACTCAGGGGAAGATACATCGATCACATATTTATTTTCCGGCAAAACCTGACACAAAAACACGCTCATTATTAGCTTACGAGAGCACGCCCCCTGGATCTCGGGCTCCCCTTCGAGTCCGATGGTAGGAAATCGGTATTTCGCAAATTATTAAACAGAGGTGTGCTACGAAAGTGAACATGTGCGTCGGAAGATTTGGCAGCGAGGTTGAAACACAATTTCGATTGTATATCATTGCTGGTGGCTTGCACGGATATGCAGATGTGTAGTATACTAATGTATCATGGGTAAATCCATTGGCATTTCAGATGGTTAAAATGGTTTAACCCAACAGCAACGCTATACAATCGAGACTACGTTTCAATCTTGCTGCCACATCTTCCTTCTCAGCCCGATATGTCCCATAACACCGATGCGCATTTCCGATTAAAAGCAAAAAGTGTCACTTGTTATCACGAGTTTCCGGATGATATTCAGAACACCACCAGCCTTCGGTACAACACAAGAGCAAGAAGCGCCGAAACGATCGACGATGACAATCGCGAACCCATAGTAATTTGGGAGTCGGGAGGATTGCATGAGAACGGTGCGAGTGATAACATCCTTCATAAAATGATGCGACAACAACTCGAGTGCAGTGCTTCCAATGTGGACCGTTGTGACAAAGTTTGTGAATATTGCAAAGGACTTGGTACTGATGAGTAGTCGCAAAACATAATGAACGAACTCTCCACACACTCTGGAACAACAATGCCCGTCAGATTTAATCGGTGTTAGCTTACACTGTAACTGATGGGAAGACCTCACAAGGAGATCAGATCGGTTGGACGACCACAACAGATGTCGCTGGCTCCTTCTCGACTGGTCAGGCATATGACGCTAATCAAATGTGCCAGTCTGGAGAAACATTCACGAAGACTTGATCGCGATCGGTCAAACGGTGGACGGTAGCTCAGGCCGTAAGGCATGAGATTACAATGGTGAAGGTCCTGGGTTCGAATCAGACCCGAGACAGGATATGCACTGCTGATGAACTCAAATAAGAGCGAAACTCGAGTCCAGTGCTTCCAATGAGGACCGTTGTGATAAACTTTGTGAATATTACAATGGACTGATGAGTAGTCACAAAACATAATGAACGAATCTCCTCAAACACTCTGGAACAACAGCCCCTATCAAACGATACGAAATTCGTCAAAATCGGTCAAACGTGTCCAGCGTGGCGAGGGCACGAAATCGATTGACAAATCAGATCTGAGTGACAACCTGGACAGGCGTGTTATGGTCATTGTTGTGGCTACCTGATTTGCCAATAAAAAGGTAGGCGTGTGTTCTAAATGTTGCCTTGTGCGTAATAAACGCGTCTGGCCGATTGGCATTCACATATGTTGTGTGCTTCGTGGGCAACCTGACAGTATCTCAGCCCACGTGCAGTCTCTGACTGTGCGGCACTTTGCCTGGATCAGGCTTGTGCTTTTACACACAAGCGCGATTAGCGCAGGACAGGTTGACCTCAGGGATGTATCGGGACTTAAACGATAAACATGAGGATGACGTGGTCAATGTTGAGTCGATTCTCCTGTGTGAACAACTCAATAGATGTTTAAACAGGGAACGTGACGTAATCACGTCCGCCCCTGCGTAATGAAATGGTTACAACAACTTGAAAAGTTTAGGCTGTTACAGTAATGTTTCCGATCAATGTCGTTACACAATTTTCACCAGGGTATGGTGGAGAAACAGGAACAAGCGCATTTTCTGGTTGAGCAACGTTGACCAATAAGCCACTGTTAATACGATGAATTTGGTCATCCTAGCGGTCTTACTGACAGTATTGCACTTTTGCAAACCCGAGCAGAATGACAATATTTCGAAAGAGGATCTGGTGCTGATGACTAGTCACAAAAATGACTGTATTTCAGCTAATAAGCGCGGCACTTTACCTAACTTTTACCTCATGGATTCATAATGGTATTTATCAACCTACATAGATACATGCATACAATGTTGATTACAACTCTCTATCGGTTGAGCTTGTCTCTAACTATGGTAAGTACACCGACACGACCCTCAAGGAATACGGAAATGGTATGAACCTCAGTTCGTATGAAAGCACAAGTCTGATCCAGGCAAAGTGCCGCACAGTCAGAGACTGCACGTGGGCTAAGATACTGTCAGGTTGCCCAGGCCTAGACAGCTATGACAGAAAAAATAGAAAGAAAATAGAAATGGTAGTGAGACTTCAGCGTGTTTCAGCGTGCAGCTCAGTCCAATCAGTTTAGCACGATGTTAGTCGCACAGCACAGAAATACTGCATGATTGCACATCCGTGCACGAATACGAAAATGAACATGGACTTACACGAGCCAGTGAACATATTCATTTGGTGGAGCTTGATCATCCAGACTTAAAGGCTCATCCGGACATGACATAACCAACGTCCAGTAGTGACCAGCAGGTGCGAAAGATAAATCGATGATCGGTGGTTTCTAAAATGTGATTAAAAAAATCATTACTCACGTAGTCGGACCCACAAGTCGACCGGTAAAATGTTTGTGAATGAATAACAACCAAGGATTTTAAAAGGCGTTTCTCAAACAATTCAAGTATTGTGCCCAAATAGCAATATGGTTATCGTTGAATAGGGAATTAAAAGTACATCTTAATATTCTCAGTCACTCGGAGTTTCGATGGAAGGGGACAAACGGAATTACAGTGATACCATTGTTAATCGAAAAATAGAATCCGTTAAGGAAATCCATCTCGATTTTATTTTAACTGTTAGTACAGCCAGCGATAATCGTACCTTAATCTTCGTACATATTACCCAAATCAAGATTGAAACCTTATCAAAGCTAACAACGCATTATGATACCAATTAACACGTAAAACAATGTGCATCTGAAGACATTCGCGAAAACGACTTATTAATTCTGTAATGATGACAAAGCTTCCGTTCTGATTAATTTGTTATCTCTAGTGAAGAGAATGTATTGAAAGTAGGAACTCTTAGTAGAAAATAGTTCGTTCTGTCCGGTATAAGCCTTCCTTCGGCATCCCGTGTATACGACAAGATGTGCTATTTCTTCTATCTAAGTAAAATCAATCTGGTTAGGGGTTTTGGTCGATTTTAGATAATATATTGACGATTTTATTTTCTATCATTTAGCCTGATTGACTGGCTTTCTGATGCAGTGGAAGTGACGTGTATCCCAAAAACCTGTGGTGTATTGTGACATTTCAACAATGGGGAATTGAAAAAGTAAAATTTGGCTACGATGCTTATTCGTCTCAAGATGAATCAACACAGTAGATCCACTGCATGAACAGCTTAATTGCAAAATTATAACTTTCTCAGCAAGCATTATTCTTTTTACTTTTGATAAAAAGTATTGCGTTATCGATTCAAACAGCATATGACAGGAACGTATCACATGAAATCGCTGTTTACCTGAGCAGTGGTAGGCGAAATCAAGTTTCCAGTGAAAACCGGTTGTGTTTCAACCGATGGTGTATCTTCCAGTGTCGAACTGGGGGTTTGCGAATGATCTTCTGGCAAAACATAATGCAATCCAAACGGAATAGAGGGTATAAAAAAGTGAGGTGGACCGTAGAGATCACGGAATACGCCAAAGTGGTTAGCAGCTGTGAGTCTTCGGAAAGGAGCTTGTGTATCTTTTGATGTGTGATGGACATCATGCAGTGGAACGGTTAGCAGCCGTTTTCGAGCGAGAGATTCCAACTCGTTGCACTTTGGTTGTGACCGATTGGGGAGCAGTGGAGGTGGATCGAAGGGTAAACCAATGTCAACAAGATCAGACGGTCCAGACGATCGATCAAGCTCTAATACCGAAGAGTATCAAGCGAGTTTATTAAATGTATGGTTGAAAAAACGTTATTAGTAAGTTAAAATCCGCATGCTCTATAGAGACGCATGTATTTTTAGAAGGAAAATTTTAAACAATTAATATTGAGGTCAGTGGAGCTTTTTCAAATTCTATTCCAAAAGAGAACGTGCCGGTCGGAATGTTTTCTTCAGTATACGTTCGTTTATCTGATATATTGCATGGGTGTGCAATTTGCACGGATGTACAATCGTGCAGTATTTCTGTGCTGTGCGGCTAACATCGTGCTAAAATGATGGGAGAACGGTAGTGAGCTGCATGCTGAAGCAAGCTGTGGTCTCATTACGATTTCTATTTCCCCCCTCTGTCTAGGCCTGGGCAACCTGACAGTATCTTAGCCCACGTGCAGTCTCTGACTGTACGGCAATTGGCCTGGATCAGGCTTGTGCTTTCATATCATACCATACTATATATTGAAAAACGACCGATGTCAAAAAACCTATAAATAAACATGAGTAACCGAGAATTTAAACCTACATGCTGCCACATTGGAAAATGAAAAAATCAAGTGGTTAATATTATCATTATTAATCAACAAGTGTTTCCATTTCATTTTCATTCTCGTATCGCAAATCTGTCTAGATATGGACAAGTGACATCGTGGGCACTGTCGGGATCCAGGATGTGATTTCATACATATACACACACTGTTTTGATCTGTGTTACGGTGTTCACTCATACATGTTCGCTTATTTATTAAATAAATCATATACATCTACGGAAGCGTGTTTCGTTGCCCTTTAGGCGAAGTAAACTTTAATTATGGCATTATGAATAATGACAACAATATTACACAACAAACAAAGGTTCAAACACAGTGATTTTGGGGCGATATCGAAATCAGCCGAATAATTACATCATCTGGTCACACCAAATAAGATAGTAGGATGTGTAACAAAGTCCTTATTAATCCGGTCATTTGGGAATCGCTGAAGTTAACTGTGCACAAACATCTCTAAAATATAAAAATTTGTAAGCATGATTGCTAGATAGCAACATTGTTAGTTCGGACTCAAGAAGTTGTGAGAAACTTAAGTGAGTACGGATTGTTTAACAGACAACAATCACACAATAAAATTCTAAATAGATTGGGAAGAATGGGGCTTAAAACCACAGTTCCTCCCCTATGACGTCCATTGAAACGCAGCATAGCAAGGTTTGTTCGACAATCCACTTGATAGCATAGATGATTATAACAAGACCGATACCTTACACGGTTTTGAAACATCCTCAAGCGTAACTAGCTACCACGATATGGGAACGAGGGGAATCGAGACTATAAAACGAACTCCGCTGATTTTAGAAGGGTTACAAACCAAGATCCTAAAATGCTTATGCCATGTGACGATTTGTCCAAGCCGAATGTTACGCTAATTAGGATACCGCGTCGAAAAAAATAGTTTCAGTAGACCGATATTACTTCATAGATCAAAACATTCATTTACACAAGTGAAGATTACGATGGAAAGTAATTTTACACACCTTTACAGCGTACGGCAAACGACTTGCGACCGGCTTCCGGAACTTGTCTTTTGGGAAAAGGATATGAACCTGGTTCAACTTCTTGCGGTAAATAACCGCGTCTGTATATGAAGCACCTCTTTTGGAGCGCCGCGATACTTTGTATCCGCAAGCTACGCATTGATAATCCAAGCATGATTATTATTAAAGCATTGGTTGGTTTATTACAAACATTGTCTGAAAAAAATATAAATCAACGTGATAACGAAGAATAAATACAGTGATGTGAACAAAAGATAGAAATCAGAAACAATAAGAAATAGTAAATATTTACACATATAAATGTCGATTTAACTCAGTTTATACCAGATATAGCTAAAACGATGTAGGATTTAACAGTAAATTTGTACATCGAGTGTGACCGGGTGGTATCACACATATGATCAACAATGATCATCATGAACAACATTAAATGAGTAGCAAGTGCCGAGTGCTCCGCTTTCATACAACCGCGACACGCTAAAATCCTAAATATTGAGTAGCGTTGGACCTGAAAAGCTAGTGAACCTGTAGAAGATTAGACAGAGACCCATGAGGTGCACACACCTCGAATCAAAACGCATTTATCGTGTTGTGAACGAGTAAAGCAACATCAACACGACAGCTTATTGCGGTTTTCACTGTCACGCATCATAACAAGCTTTCCTCGCCGCTTCACTTGAAAACATACATGATTAATCATACACTGTAAGATATCTACAATTACAATTATACCACCGACGGGAATGATTTTGAGCCATATAACTAAGGGTAAGAAGCCATTGTGAATTTTATTCTTATGACCCCAACCTAGGGCGCCCCAACTGCAGCTATCTTAACAGGCGAAACTTTTAGCTGCTTGAGCCAAGTCAGAGTCTGGTCACCCTTACAACTATGCCATTCCGAGTTAGGGGTGGCAAACAAAACTGTTGGACTAATAATTCCCTATTCGCAATATGTAACCTAACGAGCAAAGTTTATGTATGTCAACTTTTTTTCGAAATCTACGTCATTACCAAAGAATCTAATACGGGTAGTTGCGTTACGTATCCGATGGTGCGGAGACAGCAGTTGTGAACGACCTGCAGATATGTTATTTATTATTTTCTCAGTGGCCAGGGTTCACTTCCGTACAGTAAAACCACGCAAACTGTAGCCATATAGGCCCTGCGCTTCAGCTTTATAGATGAATCTTTGTCGCTGCAAATGACTTAATTTAGAACACGCTATAATAGCACTGGGGATACAAGCAGAAATTCTCCATATAAACACGTGTTATTAGAAAAACAATTACACAAAGGAATGAAACCATCCAGTCACAAGTTCTTCGTTGTTGAAGTCAACTGGTTTAGGTGGGATCGATTTCCTGTAACAGA
>JACCGJ010000705.1:6332-27726 GCA_013407085.1 Atriophallophorus winterbourni | reverse complement strand
CGTTAAAAAAGTTGTGTTAATATTCTGATGTACCAAAGCGAAGCAGCTGGTTTTACGTTTCTTTTAAATCACACTTAACGGCGGTTAGTTCAAAATGTAAACTATCGCCTTTGGATATACCGTTCATAATACGGTATACATGCCATATCTGGTTGATAGAATTTTCGATAAGTAATCGAAAATGGATGTAACCCTGCTCGCAGAAGAAGTTTCGGAATCAGGCTGAATGGTTGATATACACATTTTAGTAGAGGTGTAAAGTTCATTAACGGCGAGCGCTATTCACGACCTTTCGAGGGATATGCAGAATTTCACCCATGGTGCGACTCAATTACAAAGAGCGCTGAAAAGATGGACTAAAACACACTATACTACCCCGGAATAGATCGGGTTTTTAAATAACTGCACCATCATTGAAATTGTGAGCAAAAGGACATTGTCAACCACAGTTGAATGATGTGCAATTCTTTCGAAACTTGAATTCTCGTCGGTGTGAGATTGTTGTAATAAGGTGTTCCGCTCTTCTGACTTTTGTGATGAGGGAGGGTTTCTGCAAACCATTTGAAATCTTGCGATTAACATCCCTGACTAATGTACTTCAGGCCTGCAAAATGTGAGCCACAGTCTTCTGTTAACATAATTTCTCGCTGATCAAACGAATAGCATTAAGTTTATCGAACGACTGAGATATTCCTCTACCGAGCTAATTCGAGATATGATCGTAGAACAGCACTTCCGTGAATGTGACAGATTGATCAGAGTCATTTCGTCCGATAAGGCACACCGTCTGAATGTGGTCCTCATGGTTTGCAAATCGTTCTCATCTACGCGAAGCAAATATCTCATCCCTTATTCAAGGACCGAAAAATTCAGGTATTATTTCGTCTCTTACTTTGACCGCTATCCGCTCGATCAATCGGAAGATATTTTTCACCTGAGGAGGCGACTGACCGTCTTTATGATCACGCTAACATTATTCGCGTAATGTTTTAGGTCAACTATTTTTGTGTAGTTGAATTAGTAAAATGCTTGGAAAATCTCTGCACTACACGTATCAGCTTGGCAAGCATGAAAAAGATCTCGGTATCCAGGTGTCGTTTAACCTTAAGTCTAGACATCATTGCCGACAGTGTACAATAAAGCCTGCCGTATCACGAGTCTTCTAAAAAGGATATTCAGGTTTTTTTACGCCAAAAACTTTACCCTGGTTAATTAATACGTATGTACGTCTTGTTATGGAATATTCCATCCAAGCCTGGGCACCATGGATGAGGAATCATATCGAACTACTCGACAGGATTTTTCATCGTGCTACAAAGTTGGTCTCTCGGTACAGAAATTTGCCTTTCACAGAGCGAATGTTAAAACTGAACCTACACGATTTTACCCAACGACGGATTCGTAGTGACCTCATGTTGATATTCAAAATCCGGCATACTGAAAACCATCCCCTTAAACACTTGCTAAAGCCCAATGGCCTTACTCGAACACGAACACATTCAACTATTTAAGCATTGCGCATTTTCGATTGGATATTCGTGGTAGTTTTTTCTCCGTAAGAATTTGTTTCACTTGGAACTATTTGCCTGAAGAAATCACACGCTCAGAATCTGTTGAGCTTCTAAACTAGATGAGTATATAACGAACCATGCGGTATGTGACTGTGCCTATTGATTTTTGAGAGATTTTATATTTAATATTCCGTATATCTTGTCATCCTATGGTTATTGTTAAGCTTACTGCTTTTTCTACCATAAAACGTTCTGAGTTCTGAGTTCTAGTATGATCGCTGGAATTTCGTTTACATGAATAAGGCCATTTTCTTCTTTTTCATTTCTTCTTGAGGAAACAGGCGTAAATCAATAACGTATTCCGTTGCTCATAGCTATAAACCATCGATTAAAAAGTGTATTCTTTTGCATACATGCGTTGAAAATTTACTCCCAAACCGCTTTATGTATGTATACCGTCATCAGTTGGAGACAGTCGAATTTTTTGTAATTCATTTCAATTTTAATGGTCTAAAAAGCATATAGCTTTACAAAAACTACCGAATAATATGGGATCTACGAATAACATAACAGGCAAACATGGCACTAGGTTGCTTACTGAGCAGTTCAAGAATCAGGTAAAAATCCAAAGGGCAGAAATTGTTTTCGAAAGGTGGGATGACAAATCTAGATGCATGGCGTTAAGATGTATAGTTTTCTTCGATGCACGGGTTTAGGGTCAAAAAGGCATCAAGGCTTCTCTTGAAAGTTTGCTGATTTGGTGAGTTTACAACATAATCTGGTAGATTGTTTCAAGTAAAACAAACTCGCACGACAAAAAATGTCGTTTACAGTTGAGTCGCGAGTGAGGGACAGTTAGAATAAATGTGTGCGCTCTTGTCTTATGCGAGATTAAATAAGCATCGGAGAGAGTGGTTTGCGGTATTCAAAATATTGTAAACCCTAATCAAATCGCCCTGGAGACAACGACGAGGATAATCGAATAAATTCAGGAATTTGATTCGCTCGTTGTATGGTTTCCGGCTGAGTCCGGGGACAAGTTTGGTAGCTCGATGATATATATTTTTTTTCAAAGTCGCAACCTATTTTTTTAGGCCATGGCGACCATGCTTGAACTGCATATTCCATCGTGGGTCTGATGTACGTATTTATAATGCAGGGAATTGTCTTACAAGAGTAATGACAGAATTTTTTTCAAACTGAATTGAACCATTTCGAATGAAGTATAAGGAAAATTATGGTGTGAACTCCCCAAATGTAAACAAGTTTAAAGCAAATCTTGATGCCTTTTTGGAACTTGAACCATGTATCTAAGAAAACTATTCATCCTGATCTTGTAGTAAACTGACCACGACAATAATGTCCCCAAGAATGTAGGTGAACAAGCACAGAAGAATGAAGGTTTATCGCGGTAGCCAAAACGTGCACGAAGGTACAGGGAACAGGAATCAACGGGAAGTGTCTTATCAAGGTCAATTTTTATGTACAGTAAACCAATCTCATGGATTAATACGTGTCACACCAGTGTTCAAACGTTAGCAATTTCTGCCTTGATTCTTGAAATGTTCAGTAGGCTACCAAATCCCGTTCTTACTTGTTAGATTATTCATAGTTCCCATATTATTGTGTGGTTTTTTTCAAACGCTTTATGCGTTTAGACCATTAAAATTGAATTGAATGAAGGTCATGTTTCGCGCTGCGGATTTTCCAATGAATGTGTATAAATGTTTGTCAGGATTCATGTGCTTGTACAAAAAATAGTATGCGATATTATGACAAATGTAGGTTGAATAATATTAGCAATAAAGGAAACGAAAGCCCTTCTCTATAGATCCTTATTACTCTCATCTTTGCCAGCGGAAAATTACCTCTACATTGCTTGTCGGACTAAATAATGACGAACAAATCTTTCTTGTAACTGGCGGTTTAAAAATGATTTCGGCTGATATGACGAATAGTAAGATAGTAAGATATCACCTTCCATACTGGTAATTGTCATTTCATTATCTTTCGTCCATGGATGCATCAAGTCGGTGCTTGGACCAATTCTTTTCTTGCTCTATGTAAACGATTTACCAAAACTTGTTTGGTGCAAAATCTTGCTATTTGCGGATGATATCAAGTTGTGGACACAAGTACGCACAACTGAGGATTGCAGACAGCTTCAGCTGGACCTCAATGTCTTACAGGAATGGTCGGTTCGAAATGAACTTCCTTTCAATGTGAGAAAATGCAAGGTATTGACAGTTGGAAAACCCTTCGAGTTCTCTTACACCCTTGGTTCCCATACTCTTGAAATAACTGACAAGGAGAAGGACTTGGGTGTGTGGGTGAGCAGCACGTTGAAACCGTCACACAACGTTAAGGCTGTCTACGAAAAGACGTCAAAAGTACTGCTTCTGCTGAAACGCGTGTTTGAGAGTTTCACGAAGCCGACTGTTCATCGAATAATTAATACCTACTTGAGGCCCACCATGGAGTATGCGGTTCAGGCTTGGTCACCCTGGTTAAAGAAAGACATCAATCTCTTGCAGCGAATCTATCATCGGACCACGAAGCTCGTGTGCGGCTTAAAGCACAAACAATACGAAGATCGTATTGCAAACCTCAACCTCTTCGACTCTCCTTACCGACGTCTTAGAGGTGATCTGATCCTAATGTTTAACATATTGCATACCCCCAGCCATCCCCTTAATACACTATTCACACGACAACCACCAAGAACCAGCCGGAGTCATGAGTACACAGTACTAATTCCCGACTCGCGACTGAACTGTCGAAGATATTTTTATTCTGTACGTGTATGTTTCACTTGGAACTCCCTACCCTCGAATGTTGCACGGCACCCAACTTGGATATTCAAATCCAGCTTAGACAAATTCCTGTCGACCCATCCGAACATTGAGACTATGTATTCCACAACCTAATAACTTTGAACTCACACATCAAATCATCTCGACCCCATGGACATACATGTGCCACTCCACTGAGTGAAAACAGTTTCTATCATTTGGATTTTTACCTGATTCCCGAAATGTTCAGTAAGCAAACAAATACCGTTTTTACTGAGTTATGTTACTTGTAAATTTCCATATTTTTCTGTGGTTTTCGTAAAGCTATATGCTTTTTAGACCATTAAAATTGAATTGAATTGAATTGAAGTCCAAATCTTGTTGAAGTTTTAATTAGTCAATCGTGGAATTTCTTTTACGTCACAGCAATGACGACTGTAGTATAGTAGGTTAGTACAGCCCTGGCCTCAGCTGGAGGCTCGGTCTTGCATTCTAACGGGTTGTAACCTGGGAAGAACTTCAATCTGGATCACCCAGCCGCATATTTTTCGCTAGCATGGAAGACATTTACACATATAGTAGAGATAAACTGTGGACTGACGACGTATGAATTGATTGTATCCGATGCCTGAATTTTGACCCAAATGAACATCCTAAAGCAAACTAATCATTCCTTCATTCATATCTCACTATCACCGTCTATTCCCTAGACTGAATGTTTCGGAAAGTGCATTCATAAACAAAAACACATTGAACAATACATGTATACATATATCACGTATACCGAGCAACGATTCTTCATTCTTCCAGGCTAAATTTTTTGTTGGCCTGCTACGATCGATTTCGAAGATGGACGTTTATCACAAATACAAGATTTTCTCATAATCTAAGCCATAGTACATGACTATACTGTCTTATTAAGGAATTATAGGATCTTCTAGAAATTCAGAGCAACAAGAATTCTTTCGGCGTCATTCAAATAGTGTTGGCAGTAGTGAGAGCATTATGTGTTCTTCCTCAGTTTGAAGATTGAGGTGTAAATTGTGCGTCCAGTCAACAAATATGTATATCAAATCATCTAGCTGATGTCAAAAACTTCACATCTCGATTCGGATATGTTTGGGACCGATTTATAATGCAATGAAATTTGAGTGCAATCGGTTAGAGCAGTTTTGAGTAACGTTTCACTTTTGACACAGAAGCTACGTCAGACCAAGGGTGATAGTCAGGACAGGTAACATGATTAAGTAGTAGTCAATCTACCACCCCTTATTTGACCTTACCGCTAAACAGTTTATAGTACGCCTACAGTGTGTCACGTCTCGTGGGAAAGACCGGGATCAGTGATCGATTTTCCTCCTTGTGTGTATCCAAGTCAATTTAATACAAGTGAACACGGTCAAGGTCAGTTGACACAGTGTAAAAGTACATAAGGTCAAATCAGTGGTGGGGTGTTGACTACTAATTAATCGTGTTCCCTATCCTGTCTATGTCCCTTGGTCTGACGAAGCTTCTATGTCAGAAGTGAAACGTTGTCCAAAAACTGCTCTAACCGATTGCGCTCACACTTAACATCTCATTTACCGCAATAGCAGTCTACTTGAAGTCGCCTTGCTGGTTTTATATTTCGTGAAGCTTGATTACAACCATCGCTCCGTCAGCATAGACAACTTAGCCGCCGTAGCCTTACCATGTTCTGATGACCCGCTTTTAAACGTGCTTCTGCGTTAGACAGTTTGTCAATCGACGGTGTGTTAAAAATCTGAGAGAGGCATCTGATTATGTTGGCTAAAGGATTGCTTGAACGAGTACTTATGCTTTTCCAAGATTCAAGATTCAAGATATATGGTGAAAAAAGCAAATAACTGTACCATGCCATAGGATATACGTGTAAAAATTATACAAATCGCACTTTAATATTTGTGCTCATGTGTCTCAAAGGAGGAGCAAAAGTATGAGCAGATCAAAGGAACCCCAATAGGGTCACCTCTCTCTGTACTGATAGCGGAAGCAGTAATGCAGAGATTGGAACGCATTGCCATTCCTCTAATTGAACCGAAACTTTGGGTACGCTACGTGGACGACACCCTCGTCCTGATAAAGAAATCACAAGTAGAATACGCTCATAGACTACTGAACTGCGTCTTCACAGGAATACAGTTCACAAAAGAAACTGAAATCAACAGGTGACTACCGTTCTTGGATGTCCTCGTAACTAGAAACGACACAGGATCCCTCCAGACAAGTGTCTACCGAAAGCACACACATACGGACCAAATCCTAAACTTCAAAAGCAAGCATCCGATTGCACACAAAAGGAGCTGCGTACGAACGCTATTCAACCGAGCGCAGACGCAATGCAACTCGTCTGAAACGCTGGTAGAGGAAGAAAGATACCTTTTCAAAGTCCTGAAGAAAAACGGCTACCCGAAGAGCTTTATACTAAGATACAAATCTCCAAGAAGCTTGTCTACGGAGCAACCAAACGCACAGGTCAGGAAACCTTTACCTTACATTGAGAATGTTTCAGAAATCGCTGCAAGAGTACTACGACCACTCGGAATCAATGTTGCACACAGACCTACGCGAACACTCCGCAATCAGCTGTGCAAATTGAAAGATAACTTGAAAGAAGAAGACAAAACAAACGTGGTCTACAAAATCCCATGCGCGGATTGTGAGATGCATTACGTGGGACAAACTGGAAGGAGGCTGGGTACCAGACTGAATAAACACCAATCAGCGGTAAGGAGGCACGACTACAAATCGTTACTATCAATTCACGTCGATCAAGAGGGACACCAAGTCAACTGGAATGGAACCAGAGTCATTGCAAGGGGACGCACGCGCCACATACGGGAATTCCTCGAGGCGTGGCACTCCACAACGCGGTCATTGAATCAACACGTTCAATTGGACGACATGTATGTGCCAATGAGGAACCGAACATTAAGACGCGTGACCTTGAGATCAACCAATGACGAGGTAACAAACAGAACGTTCAGCGTATAAAATCAGAAAACTCGTCGGTTAAGAACACTTTGTAAGAAGTTCAGCTGACGATGTCATCTAGCTTGATGACGAAACGTCCTACTGTTACAATGCCAGCTCAGTGAACACAGAACATCCAATCCCTGAGCTAAAAGTATTCGCTTCAATATCAAGCAAAAGTTATTTTAATTGTGACATGGGGAGGGGAAATTTCGATATGTTTGGATAATTTTTTCTAGGTGTGTGTGTGTTTGTAAGAAGGAACCACCCAGGGGCTTTTCGTAAATTGAATCCAACACAGTTGCACAAACACGGCGCAGTATTGTATACACAATTAATACTGGTTTTGGTATGTAACGATGATTTAGTCCGAACCCCCGAGAGCTGGACCTTTGTCTTTATTCGAACCATCATCTAATTTTTAGTTCTCAGTTTCCTTGTACGCCAATGCTTCAGCTTGTGTTTCTGAGTCTGCTTTTAATGTGCTTATTCTGAAGTCACTGGGAATATTTTTCCGGTACAGTCGCCAAGTATGTCTGCCAAAGTCTGTCAGAGCACTTGTGAGGAATGTGAGTTTCAAAGGATTTGGTCTGTCATCTTTGTAATTGGATGACCGAGGTATCCTGAAGGTACTCGCAAGGACACACACCAGCGCTGCTGTTGGTTCTGCGATGTAAAGCCGCTGTTTGTAGTCGTGTGGTGTTGTTTAACAGCCTTCATCGTATTGACAGCTTCTGGAACGACTAAAAGGATTATAATACGCTGGTTGCTCTTCTTTCGAACACCGAGATGTCCTTTTCATTTTCCACCAGGATATATCGGCGTAGTTTCGATAATTGCACTCTGGATACTGACGTAGAAAGTGAGAATTTATATAAACAATTTCCGTATCCTTCTTACTGTTTAGTGTTATTTTCAGTAGACGTGGTGGTTCACCGAAATGTGTGGAGCTAGGGTAGCGAACCGAACGTGTAACTGTTGTAGGTCTGATGGTTTCCAAACCCATCGTCTTTCAGAAATCGGACCATAGTTCTAGGTTGTGTCTCTGTCTATTCTCAAAATGTGACTCGCTGTAAATTGGTACAGATTACACTAAAATGTTTTGCGAACATTTGCGCTGTCATCTTCGTATTTGAATCCGATGGTTTCAGCTGAACTTTCAACTGAGCTGGTAGCTTGGTATTCTTTACCATTTTAATGTCAAAAAGTTTAGGTCAGACATGTCATTGACAGTCGGTTTTATATAGGTGGAGTCTTGATGAGGGCAGCGCTCTGCAAGACACTCTGGTAGATTTATAACCGTTAAGCGTTCGCGTAGAATAATCTTCTGAAATGTTTTTTTGTCCGGTTTGCATTACAGACTATATTTTCCGATTTTCCAGTAGTTGTACTTGTAAACCAGGAGTTCTGAGCTGTAACTAGAGTTTCAAATGATACCTTTAATGTGTGTATGCTGAGCTCTAAGCTCAAAATGCGATCATCTAGGTTTCATTGCAGGACACTTTCATATGTAGAAGGATGCTTTAGGTTTTAGCTAAAGTTCTGCATACTAAATATTGCAAAGAATGAATGGAAATTTTCTAATTTGGTCCAGAAGTATAAAATCCCATTTTTATATTAAACTGACAAGTTTATCACACTAATGTGACCAATCACGTAATCTTAACCCGACCACGTGACAATCGAATCGATACACAGTCATCCAAAATTGATGATCGATCAACCACCGTATTCCCTTTCAGCAGTGAGGAGGTAAGACGGCGATGTTGGAACAAACCAGCGATTATTTGGCGAGAAAACTCAGGGAAAATTGGTTGAATCGATGTCCAGATCTGGTAAAACCCGGGGAAGATACAGATGATTCTTTGACCAATTTAAGTTGGCTACAGGTGAGTCAAGAAGCTGGTTTTTGAACTAACTGATTCATCTCTTGATAATAAACTAGAAGAGTTGTTGGCCTCCTCCGGTCGATGTCGACCATGGATGTACATCACAATCGCATGATGTTTTTCATATTATACAGCTTTTGAAATGACTAAACAGTCCGATTCGGGAGGAACAATCTCTCCCAAAGTGCTTGCAACGATGGTCAGTGGTCGGTAGTAAGGCGTCAGTTACACACCAGCGGCGTGATCGGCGTTCAGCAACCGAGAGCTGTATCTGCTCCTCCCCAGCTTGAAGACGACACTTTACACAATGCCTCCAATGTGAGCGGTCAATTCGCACGGGTCAATGCCAAGAGCTTTCATATCTCTTTTACGAACGTCTTTGTACCGAAAGTGCTGTCTGCCCAATGGTCGACTTCCTAATTGCGACTCACCATAGAGTAGATCTTTCCGAATACGACCATTTTCCATTCTGTAGACATGCCCAAGCCAGGTGGCGCTGTCGTAATAGAGTGAACATTCTCTGTCGCCAGTATATATTAAAAAACTCAGCGCCCTTCATGGTCCGTGCAGTAATTTAGCAGCTTAGGGTTGGTCAAGTAATTGCTATTTATACATGATCATTGTTTGAACTATAAGCTTGTCTTCGAGATAAAGTTACGAATAAATTACGCTCTAATCAATTCGCTACAAACCTGTTTTTCCTGAATGTGTTTCCCCAATCGGTCACAAACGTTTTTCAAAATATTGCTGATCAGGTCATTTTTTCTTTTTGGTTATGTTTGCGTTTTTTTATACTTAAGTAGAGTGAACCAGTTTAAATTGTAAGCCATTGTTGGATTCGGTTGGTACAACCAACTTGCTAAATCACATTTGCTCACGAATATGAGTGATGCTGTTGAACCTATCGGCTAGAAAGAAAAAGCCGTATCTAAATACATCTCCATCACACAGACCAAAGGACCGTTTTTTAAGTTCCTGTACGAGTTGTCTTGTCCTGGTTTCACACAGGGTTTCAATAGCGTCCCCAATTTATCCCTGAGGTCAAACATTCCAACGTAAATCAAGCTCATCTGCGAATCTCACAAATCATGAGAGCGCCAATTATTTTAACGCGGGGATGAAGAAGAACAAAACATCATGCATTCATACTCTATCTACGAATCAGTTCACCACAACTAGGACCCAAAAATGACATTACCGGTTGGCACTTGAATCTGATTTTTCATTTCGTTTTATTGCCAAACAGTTTAAATTAATCCCCAACAACTTTGGGCTGCTTCGACCGACTTAGACAAATTGCAGATCGTTTGGAAGCGGTTAAGATTCTATACCATTTTCTGTTTCGGATAATAACTCCACTTAAGTTGTTTTATGAAATTTTTGCCGAAATTAGTATTCTTCAGGTTTCTCGATTGTATATGGTGAGGCGTTTTTCCCCGTTCTTGGTTTTGTCTTCTGCACGAAAATGGTGTTCTGCATGGTTCTTTATGCTTAGCACTAATCGCAAACGCTCGTTATACTTCTAAAATAGAATTCGAACAGATTCTTGTTTGAAAAAATATAGATAAGCGGAAGGAATAATGTTTTATTACCGCCAGCGTTACATTCACTTTTCTACTGTTCTCGCCTAACGAATCGTTTCAACTTTCAAAGCATTTATTATTTAAGTGGCTACTTGTAAGTAACCAAAATTCAGAAATATTCACACACAAAACATAAGCGAAGAACATCAAAATTACGCTTATTAAATTTTTGCAGAAGTGTACACATTTCCATCTAGATGGAGTGAAATTTCCAAATATTATTTTATTATTAGCATGACAATTAGTATCCACCCACCGGTAATCACTTTGTGAATATATGAAAACTTCGTCCGTTTAGGCGTGTTTTAACAGTTGAAGCAGCTTTTAAGATGACGGATTATTAACGTGTAAGGCATTATGACTTATTATTTGAGTGTGCTATATACGTATTCCACGATAGTTTCGTTGATTGCGAATACTGGATTCGTGTAAAAGTCACGGTAATTTGTTTCAGAATTATATTACAAATCTCCAAATTTCAAAGTTCAAATGACACACTGAATCATAGTTGTGGAATGATCTCGTGTTCGTTTTATTTCTTACCGTGACAAATTATCGAACGGTCCTTATGTTACGTTTACTTATCGTATGGACTCATTTATAAAGATTAGCGCGGGCCAGTTGGTTTAAGATCTGGATCTCTCAATCTTTCGTTCTTATACCTCTGAGATTTAACAGTCTACCTGCGAGTTGAGTAATACTTGGTGGCAATTTTCGCGTACCTACAAAGTTATTCATAGTGAACAGTTTATTGGATGCTGGTCAAACAAAGGTGGTCTCAACTCAAGCGGACAAAATGTTTTGACTGTTGGCTCTAAATGTTATTGATCGAAGGCTTGATTGACATGTCATTACAACATGGAGCATACATCCATGACCATAAATTGAAAAAGCAACTCCATGCGTATTCTATCATCAGCTGCATCGTAACGTGTTACCTGTCTGAGGCTTTCTTCGATAATAATAAAGAAATGATGATGATAATGATGGTGATGATGATGATGATGAATATGGTGATAAAGATGATGATTATACGAAGATGCTATTGGTACTAATACTGGCTTGAGTGGCGATAAAAATGATGATGATGTTCATGATGATGAGAATGATTATGTTGATGATGGTGTGATAGAGATCATGACGATGAGAACTGTTGAGATGATGTTTATGATGAGGATGATTGGGATAAATTTGCTGAACTTTGATTCCCGTCATAAATCCTTGTCAAATGTTCACCATCGCTAAATGTACTTCCAGTGACTAGCGCCCATTTTACGCTACTGGATTATGGCATCTCTAAACATTCGTTCCCAAATGTAGCTCGCGTCTGCTTCAAAAGCTTGGTGAGACATCAAAAATTTGAATGGTACCCTCAGATAGATAGTAAATAATCTAGCATTTGTATAATTACGTTTTTTTTTACTGTCTCCACCCGACGATGGCAAACAGCCTGAAACCGGTAGTGGTGTGTAAGTGATGGAGATGTGAGCACCACAATACATTGGTCTTTTATATGTGCCTCGAGCGCTTGGCCAGGAATCACTTCGTGATTCTCTATTTGAACATCGTGGTTCTTTGTAAGAAATTGTTGGTTGAGTTTCGGAGATAACCTAAGTGCAAAATATTCAATGCATCCTGCTTGGGAACCGATGACAAGTTTTCATGCACAAGAAAAGCTTCAAATCTGCTTTAGTAAATGCCTCAATGATCGTCTGTACCAAGTCTACTTCCAGGAATTTCGAAGAAACAGGGTATGTCGATTTTCACACAATTCTAAAACTTCGGTTCGAGTGCAACTCCAGTTTGACTATTGAAAGTCGCACGTATAACCAAACACTTTAATCTTTGTTGTTCGATCGTGGAAATGAGTGCAGAGGCGAAAAACAATTAGCCCTAGTGACCTTACAACAATTTTCTCCAAGGTCATTTTTATCCAACCACCTGGCAAAGCTTTTCACATTCAAAAAATACAACAACTGAATACTTACCAGAATAATCACACGAAAACGTACTATCATGCACTTCCATTTACTTCAAATAGTAATAAACTTAAGCCGGACGAAACGTTTGATATATTCGCAGGATAAATAAAGTTTACCGAGTGTATCTTTTCGCAATGCCATGAGCAATGTTTCACTAACTGAATTTCTTGGTCACTTTGTAAATTAACATCTCCTGGGTACATTTTAATTCAAAAACTTAAAATTAGGCTTGCAATGTTTTGTTTACAAATCCAATGAGCTGAGATATTACTAAGAAATTCAAAACCAGCACTGTCAGAATATATGTCAACGGGCCAACAGATTGTTACCTATTCTTCGAAGAATATTTGGAAGATTCTCTCTGGTAACATTACCAAGTATAATGAATGTCTACCTTCACCCTACGATGGAGTATGCGGTAGAGGTCTGAGCTCCTTGGCTGCGAAACGATATTGCTCTCTTCGATAAAATCTATCATAGAGCAACAAAGTTAGTGATGGTTCTTCGCAATGTTGCGTACACCGAAAGATTGCAACGTCTGGGTCTATGCGACTTTACCCAAAGTTGGATAAAACGCGATATTATTTTGACCATTAGAATTATGGCTACTAAAGGACATTCACTAAAACACTTGTTCGATGTGCGTGATTGGAAAGTGACACGCGGACATATCTTATCCCTTTACGTTCCAAGTTCCCGTGTTGATTGTCGGCGCCATTTTTTCGCCGTACGTGCTATATTACTTTGAAATTCCCTACACCAACATGTGGTGGACTCTCATTGCCTGGCGGCTTTCAAAGCGAAATTGGACTTACATATGCAAAAGAATAACATTCATGAGCATTACATTTGATTTTCACTATTGCTTTTATACTATTGTATTTTTCATGTTTTTATTCATACCGTAATCCTGTGCAGTTGTAAAGTATTAACTTTTTTAACCATAAATCCTTGAATCCATTGACAATAAGAATGAGGAATTTCTCCGATTCAAAGGACTTTAATTTTCATATATATATATATATATATATATATATATATATATATATATATATTTCAAAACCCGACACATGTGGCACGCAGAACCTGTGCTTATCTGCGGTTTTCAGCATTTTCATTTATATTATAGAAAAGCTCCAGCATTTTGCAGTTTTTCGTATTTCGCAATGTTCCATGATTTATACGGATCACTAATCGTTGGATTCACAATGAATGATCGCCTCATCGAAGTCAAGATGATTTGACGTTTTGATAATTGATCTAACTATCCAGCGAGTTGTAAGGTGAACACGATCTAATCTTTCTGATGTTCATAATTGATTCGCCATCCTACTAATGAGTAGCATATTGGTAAAAAAATATATGAGAGTGCTCACGACAGCGTGGTGGAATTTACGACAAATTGAATCGCTTAGCTTAAATTGTTCACTCTAAAAATTGTCCACATAGAAATTTGATTTTGCTCCCACTGTTCAACATGTGTACTTTTCCATGTTTCAGTGGTTTCAAGACCGATTAATCTACTTTCGACTTGATGGCATACACAGATAAATAAAAGTGCATCCACGGAAAATGGCCGTGAGGCCATCAAATCTGTTGGGTGATGCGTCCTCACCCATGACATATGCGACCTTGGTAATGTCCTTATCCGAACATTGCGGATGCATGCTGTGACATATTGTAATTTTACGCTTCAATGTCGTTACCGATTACTTCGCACACCCCTTTCTGTCCTCTATATAAACACTCGCCCTGTCCAGCTCTAAGACCTGAGTCTCGGCTTGGTCATTTCATAAACATCCTGTGTTGTTTTGCTCTCTGTCTGAGTGGGATTGGTCTCTCGTACCATCTAGTTGAGCACCTGGCACAAGTGTCTCTCGAATGCAGTACATAGCAAAATCTGTTCAACACATAATTTGTACCTTGTTCAGAAAATTCAAAATTTAAAAATTCAGTTTTGCCATTTTTCCTAGTGTTAAATAATCACAACGCATAGTAGTCTACCAAATGTATTCCATATGTACGCTATTGGGCTCGATTTCAATTTAAAACTCAATGCTCTTCCCGCGACAATTTAACTTTTCTTCATATCGCAGGTCTGGAACTGCAAATATACTCCGTTTCGGACCACAAACTCACATTACTAAGCTATTCAATGAAAGTAGTCCGTTCTGTTTTTGATTGTAATGTTTTACTAAATTTTTTCGCACTCATCCTTGTTTTTACAGAGCCTTTCTTTGACAAACTTCACTCTAACCGCTGGACAAAACACTCCACTCAGGGACCCATCCCCATTTCCGGAAATACCCTCAAGAACCAATCAATTCTCATCAGGAAATCATACCGAGTTTAACCAAGCTAACTGGACACCGATTGCTTCAACAATGACAAACATCACAGTGGAATGTGAAAAACAATATATCGACCTCTATTCCACTGGCCCGACACACGCACGACCGTCTGTGCTGCTTCAGCCTCGGCGACATCGGATCAATAAGAGCTCCATCCCAAAATATTCAACCATTCAAGGAGGAGTAAAAGCAAACAAATACTTCACCCCCATACTAGGAAAATCGAATCGTGAGTTCTTCTCACCGCGGAAGAGATATTTAATCCACACGATTCTACAAAAGTCTATGAGCAACCGTGGATCAGAGGTAAACCTCAAGTCGTCAATGCCTGTGATTTACTCGCTCCAACATGGTGATCAAACCAGCGGTGAGAACATTTGTACAACCGGGAACTCCCTTCAACTCATTCCAGTATACCCTCTCAATCCTGCGAACGAAAATGACGCGGCAGTTGACGCGGAATATTTCGACGTTTCCCGCGACACAATGCTGCCCACGATCGACCAGATTTCTCAATCAATGCGTGACAAATATCGCAGTGACGGAAAACTCATACCGCCGTTCACCCAATGCGCCATGATATTCATGTGCATGCAACAGTTGAAGAAACACAAAGTCACCTTGGGGGATATGAAATCCTGGCTGGTGGATAATTTTGCTTGTTTCAGGAAACATTCTCCGAATCTACTGGTAAGCCATGAAACATAATGTCGTTTTTTGTGTCTTTGATGAGAAATAGTCTACAGCGATGCAGATAGATGTGTTTCTCTCCCCCTCGCACATTATAATTCATAGCTAGTTTCTGGCCGACAAACTAAAAATGAACAAGCATTGAATCCTGAAAGTTTTGTAAGTCGAGATAGTCAACGAAGGCAATCACAAGTGATTCTGTTTGTATGCTTAAGAACCCCCAGTCCTCAGCCCCAATTAATTTTCATGTTTGAAACATCATACAGCTGTGAGGAAACTACAGGATGATGATGCTTATGAAGTAAAAACTTATAAAAGTACAAAAGTAATTAGTGACATTCATAAAACAATATTCGAAGTCTAGGTAATTCAAAGTAATTCAAGGTTTTAATGGTTTAAGATGCAACAAGCTTAACAATAACCGTTGGATTGCAAAAATTGAAATGTATGTGTATGCATAAGATAACGATTTAGATTAAGCAGTATATAAGTTTTCGGGAAACGAATAATTCAATAAAAATTCGTCTAATTTCGTTTTAAAGTCATGCCAGCCAGTGGAGTAAGCAACAGTAGAATGTGGACTGTTTCAAGGAAAACAGACACGGACATAATAAAAATACCTTCAACAGTTTAGGCGGGAATGGGGTACCACCAGCATATATTCATGGGTCGGATAATTTATCGTATCCTGTAAAATAAATAAATCCTGTAAATAAGATAAATCCTGTAAGGGATGGTTTGGGGTATGGAATGTTTTGTAAAGTAGGATGAGGTCTCCTCTGATTTGTTGATAGGGGAAATCGAACAGATTCATGTGAGCTATTCTTTTATTAGAATGCTTGTCCCGGATGCTACTAACTAGTTTTGTTGAGCGGTGATAGATTTTTTGCATAAGTTCTACACCCTTCTTGAGCCACGGAGACCATGACTGCACACCGTATTCCATGACTAGTCTCAAGTATGTATTCATGATCCTTGGGAATATCTTGTGCGAAAATTTCCCAAATACACGTTTGAGTAGATTAGGGAGACACGTGTTACTTTTTAAAAGGCAGCGTTAGTTTAAAGTGAGGTTTTTAAACTGGAGCATATCCAGTTGTATTTTTCAAGGACATGCGAACCTATGTGATATGTGAAATTTACTCGATTCCCCACATTCATGATCCTGCATTTGTTGAAGTTAAACGGCAGTTTGTTCTTCAACGAACAACTGTGAATCTTATCAAGACAGGGCTACAGATGCAACGCCATATCTTTATGTCGTCCGCAAATAACGAAATGTTACATCGAACAAATTCCGGTACTTCATTGACATAAACCACAATGAATAACGAGAGTCTGATTTCTTGAAAGACGTGGAACAGAATCTGACCGAAAGAAATTAAAGCAGTTATGTAATACTGAATGATGTACAAACAGATCTTTAGATGTTTGCACGCTCGAGTTATCTCCTCTGGCATTAGTAGATGTAAAAGTGGATCATTTCCGGTTTGGTCTAAGCAAACATGCTAAGTAACTCGGTATGTTCAATTAAAAAAGATAATGCAGTTTGAGTTTAGACACCTACTCCTGGAGTTGAAAATTCATGTAAAATGTGGACCATCTCGTTGCACAAGGATAAATCCTGTTCTGCTAAATCCTTTCGCTTTCATGAAGACCAGATGTGGAGTGGATCTTTCATCACGAGGCGCATTTATGTAATAAAGATATTTGTAAAGTTTCAGGCATGATATTGCGGACGCAAGATGCAACGCGCTTAGGGTAACCGTAGACTCAGATACCGACGATTTCTACTTCAGTAGACCAGACGAGATCTTGCATGGGAAGACGATAAGTGTGGTGCTAACATTTCACGGCATTTTACATTTTCCAAAACTAAATGGCCGACCATTTGTTTGTGACCAACAGCCTAAGGTGCTCATATCGGACTGGTCATATCCCACGCTGCCTTAATTGTTCCAAGTTATAAGACCATCAGCGAAGAATATCATCTTCAAGGTGATATCAGCCATTCTATCGTGAATGTGCAACAAAAAGAGAAGTCCAAGCATCAATCATTTCGCAACTCTAATCGCAACACATGTTCTCAAATGTTGTAAATTATGATGATGATGATGACGATGATGATGATGATGGTGATGATAATGATGACGATGATGATGATGCTGATGGTGATGATGATGATGATTGGAATGATGATGATGATGATGACGATGATGATGATGATGATGATGGTGCTGATGATGATGATGACGATGATCATGATGATGATGATGATGATGATGGTGATGATAATGATGACGATGATGATGATTGGAATGATGATGATGATGATGACGATGATGATGATGATGGTGCTGATGATGATGATGATAATAATAATATTGATAATAATGATCATGATGATGATAATGATGACGATGATGATGATGATGGTGATGATACTGATGACGATGATGATGATGCTGATGGTGATGATAATGATGACGATGATTGGAATGATGATGATGATGATGACGATGATGATGATGATGATGATGATGATGGTGCTGCTGATGATGATGATAATAATAATATTGATAATAATGATCATGATGATGATAATGATGACGATGATGATGATGATGATGATGGTGATGATAATGATGACGATGATGATGATGCTGATGGTGATGATGATGATGATTGGAATGATGATGATGATGATGATGACGATGATGATGATGATGATGATGGTGCTGATGATGATGATGACGATGATCATGATGATGATGATGATGATGATGGTGATGATAATGATGACGATGATGATGATGCTGATGGTGATGATGATGATGATGATGATTGGAATGATGATGATGATGATGACGATGATGATGATGATGATGGTGCTGATGATGATGATGATAATAATAATATTGATAATAATGATCATGATGATGATAATGATGACGATGATGATGATGCTGATGGTGATGATGATGATGATGATGATGATTGGAATGATGATGATGATGATGACGATGATGCTGATGATGATGATCATGATATTGATAATGACGCTGATAAGATGATGATGATGATGACGATGATGATGATATGACGATATTGGATGATGATGATGATTATGACGATGATGATGATCATGATGATGGCGATGATTAATATGGTGGGATGATGATGATGACTATGATATTGATGGATGATGATGCCGATGATGATGGTGACGATGAAGACGATGATGATGATGATGACGACGATGATGATGATGATGATGCGGATGATGATGATGATTATGATGATGATGATGATGACGCGGTACTTACTTGACTGGTCATCCGTCGTGTCGGCATCGTAGATTCGATTATCAAACCACATGTGAGCCACGGTCATTCGGTTCTGTGTCAAGGTCCCAGTTTTGTCCGAGCAAATCGTGCTAGTCGATCCGAGAGTTTCCACAGCTTCCAAGTTTTTTACCAGACAGTTCTTACTGGCCATGCGCTTGGCAGTTAGTGTCAGACAGACCTGGAACAGAGGAGGAAAAGAGGGGATGACTGGAACAGATGATGATCCCAATGCGCATAAATCAGGGTAACTGGAGACTTTCTCTTCAGACGTGGGTGTTGGTTTTTGTGGATAGATCACGGGAATCCAGTCTCCTTGATACACGGGATAATACTGTGGAGGTGATTATGGGAATACACACCGGATGTTCCCATGTGGTATCCTAGCACATGACAACACAACAAAAGCAACCAGTCGAGGCAATGATCGGAAATGTAGAATAGAAAGGAACGCTGATAGGATAACCCTTGTGAGGGGGTATACGTATCGAGCATAGAGTGAAGCAGATTTCATGAAAACACACCCACCTTCACCCGCTGAAATACTATCGAGGTTTAGTCCCGCATGAAACTGCCAGTGCCACATGATCGGTGTTATTCTATTCTATTATTTTTATTACTTTCTATGGAGTGTTGTAATCAGAAATGCGACCTTTGAGCAAGCAATGTGTTTTGGCATGAACTCATTGTACTAAAATATGATTTCACCTAATCGAAGGTACGCTAGACAAGCCTGGATCATAAACATATATAAGAAAAGGAAAATGGAGGTAAGCCTCCAGCGTGATTCCGCATTTAGCGCAGTGCCATTCGCTGCAGAGTACAAAAGTACCGCACGATCGCACAACCCTGCTAGGCGGTCTTGCTAACTCGCATAACTATTGTCGGCCTCCAGTTTTGCGCCCGTGTATGATGAGGAATTCGATTGCAAGACATGTGAAACCATAGAGGGTTCAAACCACGGCCATCTGAGTTGACGTGTGATGAGGGCTCACCACACTCGTGTAGGCTGTCATGCGGGCTCAATTTTGTAATAAACATCCTTCTGATGGTTTTGAAAGAGACACAACCTGCTTAGCCATCAATGCGATACGGGGTTAATAGTTGATTGTTATCGGTATAATCCAATCTGAGGGTGGTAAACTAATAAAAAGCTTGTATGGTCTAAAAGCTCCAGAACAAGGCCTTGTACTAAACCATTTTCTGCCAATTTTGCCTCAAGATCCGAAAAAATGTTCGGTCAGTCTTAGTAACCTTAGGTCCAGCAAGAACGCTACACCGGGGCAATCGTTCTACCATTTCCAGGATGTAGGACCGAAATAACTTTTCATTTTGATGGGATTTGAAAACCGCTACATCAATGACGACGGTCTTGTGGAATCAAGCACTAGCTCAGACTACGTGTATGGTATGAAAGCACAAGCCTGATCCGGACAAAGTGCCGCACAGTCACAGAGATATTACTGTCAGGTTGCCCAGGCCTAGACAGATACGAGAAATAGAGAATAAAGATGGTGTTTCAGCATGCAGCTCACTACCGGTGGCCAATCAATTTAGCACGGTGTTAGCCACACAGCACAGAAGTACTGTACGATTGCACATCCGAGCAATACGTGTAGTTGAACTAAAGGTTCGCTTATGAACCTTGTAACACACAGACACTCCGCTGTGAAAATAACACCGCATACCGGACCGACACACACAGACAAACGTGCTAAAATGTAACTGCTCACACACGCACACAACTATGTCACGTTACGGGGTCAGACGGTCAACAAACAAGATTAAACAGAGTTCGATCTGACGGTGACCAGGTTTGACGAGCATCAGTGTAATTGTAGTCACGCGTGCGATGTAAATGTTGATGACACCGACCCTGATTTTAAATCTCCGCTGCCTTGCTGGATACCTAAACGCGGGAAAGGCTTCGGGAGAAAACCCTGAGGAAAACTCTGGACGGTTAGTTGATGCACACCATCTCTTTCTGTTGCCTTGCAGGTCTCACTTGGTTGTGCAAAGGCTAGAGAAGCTGACTCGAACAAACGCCGAGTGGTGCTGGGGACGCCGCTTTGTACTCAAATTCCCAAGAACCTTCTTTGAAGCCGACTCATCCTCCAGGAGGAGATAGTCGCACACAACAGCAACACATACGCTCATGGCAGAAAGAACCTAGGAGCTGATGCGTGCAGGTCCAGTCGTAGCCGATTATACGTAGAATTGGCGGAGTACAATGGACTCGGGAATACGGGTGGAGCGTTAAA
>JACCGJ010000704.1:0-17080 GCA_013407085.1 Atriophallophorus winterbourni | reverse complement strand
ACATGAATGGAGAATGTTGGCAAGCTTACCTGATTCCGGGAGATGAGTGTCCCGTCAGGGTCAAACAAGAGCAGCGACCCACGATTGCTGGCGACCAACAGAAGATTTTGATGCAGTTCGGGGATGGGAATCTACGGGATGGAAACGGGACGACGTTGTGATTGATCGGTTGGCTGAAGAGATCACTGTTAGCATGTTGAAAACGTGGTGTACAAGTCCAGGGTCTAAAGGTATAGCGCCACACAGTCAGGAACTGCCTATGATCTGAGATAGTATGGTGTAAGGATCACTGTACGAAATCTCAAGCCTGGACCCAGGCAAAACACCACACAACCACAGATTGAGATACGGCGAAGTTACCCGGGTTTCGGTAGAGGAAGTTTAGTTTGGGCCTACCGTCACTATCTAAGATATGGCTCGAAATCAAGTTCGTTGGTGACTTGTGGTAAGCATCTTCTTGGAGTCTTTGATTATTTTTGTATGATGTCGAGTGCAGTCGCGAGGAAAGCTTGTTATACCAAAACTATCGGTGTACTCGCCAAGGGAAAACTTGACTGAATGCATGTCTCAGTCAATGCAGAGGCACCTCATCCAAATGTGTTCATGGTTTTTAGCACCAACGTCGAGTGCCTTCAAAACGCCCAATCTTATCAATCTATTCAGGGCTTTGTTCTACTCTGGTTGTTTGGCAGGTAGGCATTCGATACTTGACTTCAATACTGAGCACGACCACGATAAGTGGGATTCCGGTGTCGTTCTGCATATCAGCCCAAGTACAGTCAAAGGCTGAGCGACAGCTCACATAATTCTAAGCCTGATTCATACATTAAAACGGAATTTAACTTCTCGAATTGCGATTTTAAGTTTAGTTTTCTGGTGTCGGTTCTAAACACGGCCACGAAGCTAACGGGCCTTGATTATGAAACAAACGAACCGACAAGCCTCATACGAAAAACAATGGAAACATTCCCAGGTTACGTGTATGTGAGCATTATGAAATCAAAAGCCTGATCAAGGAAGTGAGTCGCGCAGTCAGAGAATGCACGTGACCTAAGATATTGTCAGGTTGCCCAGGCCTACACAGATTTGAGAAATGAAAATGGTAGTGAGACTACGAGCTTGCTTCCGCATGCCACTCACTACCGGCGGCAATTTAATTTAAAACGGTGACCAATATCACAACCGCCCTGGTACGTAGATGATGACTGATGAGTGCACGTAACAAGTAATTCGCCACAGTAACTCTTGTCGTCTGTTCCAGTTTACTTTCCGTCATTTATATGTCCAAAATCAATGTACAAAACAGAAACGAGCTGAGAGGTTGGACGCAGTGAAAAATCACAGACCGAAACCCCGAAAATTATTTGGTGATGGGCTCAAGAAGTGATTTCATTCCATCTTAAATAGCTCGGAAGATTCCACCCTATGGTACAAGGAACCCATCATCCGCTCCGCTCTTTAAATAATCGATAGCAGGATCTAAATCTGCATTTAGCTGCGATAAATAATGACAATCAGAATAAATAGGACCACGTACCTTAGTGATAGTGTTGTAAATATCTCCCTGATGTATTGTGGTGCTCACACCCCTGGCAGTTACGTACTACAACCAGTTTCATCAGGTGAAGTCAGTAAGACCGGGTTCAGTGAACCTTGATACATCAATCTGATGTTCAGCAATCGGTGTTAGCAGAATGATTCTGTAGACGTTATCATCTAGCCAGAGAACGAAACGTTCACAAAATACAACACACGGAACATCTTGTGTCTGAGTAACCCTGTACGCTTATCACGTGAGCTGAATTGATGACATTACTTTGCATATACACAACACTTGATGGTTACTTGTGATTTCCAGAGGTGTAATCAAGCCAGATTTGTGAAATTTACACCCATGGACGCAGAGATTGACAAGTTCCGCATCCTCACAATGATAAACAGGGACATCGTACAACCATGAAAATATAAAATAAAATACTAAACGATGAGGATAGGCGAGACTCTAACAGTTATGGGATCAATAGAAGCGTAACCTTAAACAAACTGGGATGATGTTCCTACACCCCGCATTTAATCAAGTTTCGTGAACAAGTAGAGCTTCATTGCGACTTTCATTGACATGCATCATAAGAAGCTTTCCACATCAGTCCATTAGATAGCACGCAAGATTAAGCCAACATTCCAAGAAGATGCTTGCTACAAGACCGCCACTGAATACGGTTACTAGACATATCCTGAAGCTCAATGGCCACTGCGATATATGATCGTGAAGACTCCAGTGCGGAAGACAAACTGCGCCGACTTTAAAAGGGCCTTTAGCTTATAATGCTATGTGACGGTTTGGCCACCATGAGAACTACACCCATTGGTATGCGGCATTTCAAAAAGAATCCGTTTCGGAAGTCAGTGGTCCTTCATCACATTTGTACGGGCGCCAATGACTGATACAGTGCAAATACAAAAATGTTCTGTACACAACGCGGAAGCGGTACCAGACTATTCAGTTCCAAAGATTGTCATAGCCGGGGGTGGCAGTGGGGATAAGCTCCCACTGTCTATAAAATTCTCCCATATGGCGCGCGTCTCAAATAGCCTATGACAAACAAGTCCAGTTTTTAGCCTGCACGAGTGGCTTCCGAGCCGGCGGAACTGCTTCTACCAACACGAGAAGGGGCGAGGGCGAGTGACTGGCGCATGAAAACCAGTTTGCTTCGGGCAGATAAAGCTCGTTAGCCTGGGAGGGCATTTCATCTAAGGGAAGGAAAAGCCTGATTTTCAATCTCCGCTGCCTTGCGGGATACCCGATCGCAGGGAAGGCTTCGGAAGAAAACCCTGAGGAAAAATATGGAGCAGAGTCTCGTAGACAGTTAGTTGGGGCACACTACCTCTTTCTGGCAACTCCCTGCTGCCTTGCCGGTCGCACTTGGTTGTGCAAAGGCTAGATAAACTGACTCGAACAAACGCCGAGTGTTGTCGGGGACGCCGGACTCTTCATTGAAGCCGATTCATCCTCCAGGAGGAGATAGTCGCACAAAAGTAAAGTAAGTAAGTAAATACCATAAATCGATGTCCAGGTGTGCTTACCTCTACCATGGACGAGATAAACTGTTCGTCGTGCACATGTGCAAACCAATGTTTCGGGACATCCCGGGTCGAAAGAGAATGCAACGGATTGGAAACACTCCCCACGGTCCCATCAACAGATGCAAAATAAATATCACCAGACGCATGATTGATCAGCACATCGTCAGCCAGCAGGAACGAACGAGAGAAGTTTAGCAAGCGAATCGCGTGAAATTGCACGTCACTGTCATTTCGAACGGCAATCGAGCGTGTTGGCATAGCCAGAACCCGAGAACCAAATGGTGAAACGAACGGAAAGAAGGTACACAGGAAAATACAACACATGAAAAGAAGAACACTCCGGCAGTCGTTGCGAACAATGCTACTTTTTTCGATCATCACGGGGTTTTTCCAAAAAGTTCTTCGCGATAGTTAAACACTTGTCCATGATATCGGGCGGGGTGACCACGTCTTGAATGGCATAACGATCGTGGAATAGAATTCCGAAATAGAAGCCAGTGGTGAACAACGCCTGAAGCAAACGATTGATTAGGCGCGGGGGTGGTAGTTAACATACCACGTATTTGTACAACATTTGAACCGGCGTTTTTTTGATAATTCAGAGTGGAGTATAAATGTTACACGTTCTGTAAAAAAGATTGAAAACGCTTTGTGGTTAAAACGTCATCATGGTGTGAATATTTAGCGCATGATAAACGAAAGGAGTGAAACATTGTGAAAAGGAGAATAAAGACTTGTTTAAAAACTCACATAATCCAACGAGCATGCACAATTGTGCGTTAGAAAGGAGCCACAAGAGATTCAGTAGCCGAATTCGCTATAAGCCTATCTACACCTGAATGAGATGTCAATCCTCAGAAGACCTCAATTTGTTAACGACCGTGTGGCCGGCTCATTATGAGGCATCACATGCGAGTTTTTACTCCGAGTGATAGACGTGATTAGACAAAGGTACGCATATTTTTGCTTTAAGAGTAACTTTGCATGAAATTCCAAGCAAGGAGCAAGGAAAAAATGTTGCACCATCAGTTTTCCAATGGCTTGCAAAAATCGAAGCTCTATTCTAGTTATACCATGTTCGAACGCAACACACGCTACAACCATGTTGTTGGAATGCTCCCAACCTCCATTGCCAGAGAAATTGCTGATTTAATTTATGATCAAACTGCCACAGATCCTTACGATAAGCTCAAATCTGCGATTATCTCAGAATTGGTTCCACCGATGAGAAAAACTTGCGAAAACTTTTATCCATCTCTGAGCCTAGAGATATTGGGATAATAACGTTGAAGCAAAATTGTTTTCAAATTTAAATGATTGCTGGTTGAAAGTTACCTATTGAGTAAAGAATCAGAGAAAAATTTCACGCTCATGCAAGCCCAGTCGCGCAGGGACTTAACCTTAGAATGGTGTGATGATTTGTGTACCGCCGTGACCAATCAAACGTGCTTAGTGGTTTCCTTCAAACGCCAAGAGAGCAACATATAACTTGAGGGATTGAGGTAAGACGAACGAAGTCTCAACATATCGCAATGTGGGTATGGCTTTTTAGAAAAAGGCTTCAGTCAAGGGCTCCCACTGTTCTCTTGTCTAGACACGGGTGACCTAGGAAGCATCTGCAACGACGTTGATATCAAAAAAGGTTAAGAAAGAAAGAATCCACTGGTTGGATCATGTATAACAATTGGAAAATCATCGTTTTTAACGAAGTTTTGTTTGCCACTCCGAATTCGGAATTTCACGCTGTAAATGGTGGGCAGAATTTGCATTCGTTAAAACAGATTAAGGCCTTGACAGCCAGATTAGCTATGGTTGGGGCAACCCACCTCTTTGAATAGGATCGGCACGAGCACACTTCACAGTGGCTACGCGCTCACAGAGAAATAGCTCGGAATAATGTTGACTGGCGATCTTGCTGCAAGCATCGTCGTGAATAATTTGATTAATATCGTTTGTTTTGGAGTGCAGTGATGAGGAAAGCTGACTACATGCTACATGACAATGAAACCCGTAAGGAATTTTTCCAGCGGATGTCGCTCTACTCGATCATCTTTGATTGCATGCTCGTTTGATCCGAGTTGTAAGCACATTATCAGAGTATATCTGTGCTCATTCTTCTACAGCGTTTTAGGCCCTTTCACACCTATCATAAAATATTTATCGTGTCATTGTTTAAAGACAATTAAGCACTCGGTACTTGCTACTGATGATGCGCGGATGTGCAATCGCGCAGTACTTTGTTTTGTGCAGCTAACATCGTGCTAAATTTATTGGCCAGAGGTAATATTCTGCATGCAGAAACAGGCTGGAGTCTGACTATCATTCCATGTTCTTTTTCTTCCTCATATCTGTCTAGGCCTGGGCAACCTGACAGTATCTCAGCCTACGTGCAGTCTGACTGTGCGGCACTTTGCCTGGATCAGGCTTGTGCTTTCATACCATAATGCCATACTTTTTCATGGTTGTGTGGCAGGTAAGCATTCGGTACGCGCTACCGGTGTAATTCTGTCTGTGATGATGATGATGATGACCATACTGATGCAATTTGGTTCATAGTAATGATGTACTCTTCGGTTTTGCTAAATCGCAAGCATATAAACATATTCACTGATTGAATAACAACTAAAAACGTGTTGTACTTCTGATATACACACGAAATAATGACGATCTCCACGCAAGAAAACAGTTGTTCGTCTGTCATGAATTGCTTTCTTGACTGTATAAATCTTGACTTGTCTCAACAGAAACATAAAACTGTACTGTTTGAACTACAACGCAGAGCTCACTGTTGGTTTGTAAATTTCAATCCGAGAGCTGGGTACAATATCTGAATTCCGATACGTGAGAAGCGCTTTATTGGGGCATTAATGCACACAAATTAACTATGCCATAGTCTTCAACAATGACGATGATGACAACGCTTTGTACCTCCTTCTCGCTTTGTACATCTCATTGTTTATGTTGAACGGCACCATATCTGTATCAGATTGTGCAAATATAATATAATAATAATAATGCCATAGTCTTAATCTTGGTCCTCATCTAAAAAATATTGCAGCGATGTCGAGGATTCATACTCTGTTGTCTGTCAAGACAGAATAATGATTGCAAAAACGGCTGGGTTTCAGTAGGCTCTATATCGGCAGCAGGGATAAGAAATCGTGTATTGCGAGGGTGGCATCATCCTGATCTGATTAGCAGCATGTCAAAACACGCGGGAGTACCACTGTCAACCACGCTTTCACGTCTAAGCTCGGTCAACCTGACGATATTTTAATATGCGCTTATAAGATGTAGGCACGCGCTACTGACATTTTCATCCCTTTTCCTCTCATTGAACATACAATTCTATGATTATTAAAAATTGTATGCATATTTGACCATTAATAAATACAAACGGGTGAAAAGAAACACATTGGGCAACATCCGGGCTTCTTAGCCGCAATCTAATTCTGAATGCGTGATTGGTTTATCAGTTACCAACAGCCCATTGCTAAATGAGGTTAATGGGTTGCACAAGATAACTAGAATAGTATTCTGAAAGCGCTTTCGCAACTCAACTTTATTGTTTATACATTGTGATGGATACCTCACGTTCAGCAGTCAAAAAAGTACGAGCACACTAACAGTTTCATAAGTTAATTTTATATTATATACAATAAAAATTAGCGTGAACAAGCGAAATATCTAACAGGGTAAAACAAAGCTATACAAATAAAAATAGAGTTAGAGACACTAGTAAAGTGCACCATTGAGTATGGATTTCATTTTTTACTCGGGCCATTTTCACCTTTATCAAGAATTTCTTTCGTAAAGTTCATACATTTTTCAAATAACTCTTGGATAGTTGCGACATTTTCGACACGGAATTTATTTTGGAACCAGACGCCGCCATAGAATCCTAAGAGAAAAAGAGCCTGAAAATATTTTCTAGTGACAAATCTTACTGTTGAACGGATGATTTTCATCAAATAATATGCAGTAAAATCGCTAGTATATTCAAAACGTGCGCCTCGGACAACCAGTACACTTTTCGAATTCGCGAATAAATCCTCATTTGCAAATTGAAATGTAGCTTTAATGCAGTAATTAAAATAAGTCTCACAATCGCTGCAATGTAGTACCGGTTACCGGTTGGAATATTTTACTACACATGATCTTAGTGGTGAAATTATTGTAACAGCTGAAAATTCGTGTGTAAGAATAAAGTCAATTTCTTCTTCTTCTTCTTAGCTCAGAGAGCAAGTGTTTGGGAAAAATCATTCGGCACCAGATATGTAAACATTTGGTAGCCAATTCCTTACTATCCGATACCCATCACGGATTCTGGAAGGGGGGCCTGCCTAAACAATCTTCTGTGCTTTCCCTTTTCAGTTCGTTCAGTTTGCACATGACAGTATGTGGCTAACAAGCCAATCGAGCGTCCAGAATTTCTTCCGGTGGAAAGCTGCAGAGAAGCACATACCACTGCCAAAACGTATATTCTTTTTGTCTGTTTGAAATCTTCGCCGATCGCGAAGCCAAGAGATTATCCGGGTTGAACTTAGGATGCACCGCGTTATAGCCGATGCTGGAAAAAGAAAAAGCAGTTTCTCTTCACCAGAACGGTGAGAGGTTAGCTGAAGTAGCATTGTGTATAATAAAAATTAAAAACACACAGAACTCTAGCCCTCAGTATATTTACGGGATAACGCTAAAAAATGAAAAACCTAAGCTTGTAAAGCAATTAAGGCGAGTATTCAGGAAACAACTTACCCCAGTTGCGGTCCAACCCCTGCTTAAAACTAGACACGGTACTGCATGATATAAGTTCTTCTGGAAGAATGTTCCAGAAGTTAACAACCCTAAGGCTGAAAAAGTGTTTCCTGGAGTCTAGCCTACATCGTTTTTTAGCAATTTTAAGTGAGTGGCCCCGGGTGCCCAGCTCGGGACTTAAGGTAAAGAAGTCGTTCATTTGCACGCCACTCATACCCTTCAAGATCTTAAAGGTTTCTATTAAGTCACCTCTTAAACGACGGCGCCTAAGGGAGAAAAGATCGAGAGACATTAGGCGCACAGCGTACGGTTTCCCTCGCTGACCTTCAATCATGCGAGTTGCGAGTCGCTGTACACTTTCAAGTCGAAGGATGTCCTTTTTGTAGTGAGGACACCACGCCTGAACACAGTATTCAAGATGCGGCCGAACTAATGCCTTGTACAGTGGCAGGAATACATCGGGTTTTCTGCTCGATAGCACTGATTTCATCCGAAAAAGTACCTTGCGTGCACGCTGAGCCGCAGCGGCACATTGGTCCTCCCATTTGAAGTCAGCCCTAACCAGTACACCCAAATCCTTAACACACTGTGTGGAGTTAACACTGAGGGAATTCCCCGCCACCTGGACCGAAATCTTATCAACCAGTGTTGACAAGAGTTGGCTCTTATTTAAGTTCAGTGGGAGATCCCACTGGTATGACCAGTTTATGACCCGCTCAAGGTCGTGCATCAAGGTCTCTTCAGTATCAGTATCAGTATCAGTATCACAGGGCGATAGTCGACCAAGTCGAAACGAGTGCCCAGATTCTTTCGGAGGTGTGCTTGAAAACACACACCACTAACAGGATTGATTCGTAAGTAACACAGGCGTGTGTAACCGTGAATGGAAGATGGGAGATGTCTCATCACCGAAAGGTGAGAGAGTAAAAGAGCGCGATTTGAAATCAACGTGAAATATTGCTCTCCTGAATCTGTTTTTTCATTCGTAATAAATTTTCTAGATAATGGTTGCTCGTAGATCAAAAGTTACTAAGAGTGGTCTTGGGAATTCTTCACTGCAACAAAATGAACGTAGAAAAGCTCCCGAACCTCAAAAGCCGTCTGAAGCTACAGTCAATTGCAGTAAAGCCGGTTGTTCCACCCCTGTTCTTGAAGGGATAGAATGTAGCATCTGCTCTTCCTGGTTTCATCCTGGTTGCTCGGGTTTGACGCCCGCTCTTTTTAATGAACACAAACAAAACGCAAGTAAGCTTTGGCTCTGTGCAGCATGTTCGATAAACCCAACTGTCCGTTGTCTGCTATCGTTGTTAGACCAACAGTCTGCTATCGTTGTTAGACCAACAGTCTAAGATAATCGCATCTCTTGAAAGTAGACTGCACCAGTTAGAAAACAGCTATGGTTCTCTGTGTACTCGTCAACAGTCCGAGTTGAAAAGGGTTGCTGTTCCTTCTGTCCCGAAAGCGAAGCACACATTTGGGTCGTTGGTTGCTGGAATCTCATCTGTAACTGAAACACCGATGACATTTGCTACAACTGCTGCTTCTGCGGCGATCTCCACTGGTTCTAAGTACACACCCGTACATACGATTCCGGGGATTGCAAAAGACAACACTCGTGCCAAGTTCACAGCAGTGAAGAAAGTGGCCAACGCAACCAGCTCCCGTTGTAATGAGGTGCTAAACGTGATATGCACCAATGTGCTACAGGCAAATTCGCCTTGTTTCAAAACTCGCCAGGTGCAAGATGCACAACAGTGGCAGACGATATGTGACTCAATGAAGGTTTCTGCAGAGGCCGGGAACATTGTACGTCTGTCCAGGCATCATAAATCATTACATATTGGCGAGTTTAGACTATTGCGAATCACCCTAACATCCTTGGAGGATGTTGAATCCGTCTTACTCTCTGCATACACTTTGCGCAACAGCAATTCACCCATCCGCATATTTCCGGACGTGTCATGGGCTGAGCGACAAGCCAAGAAAGAAACGAACTTCAACTGGAAGCTGGAGAATGACAAGAAAAGCGTTTTTATTCATGGCGTTTCAGAACTAAATGACGATGATGCCAATAAAAACACTACACACGACTGCGAGCAGTGGCGTTTCATACAACAACAAAGTAAAATCACTGACACTCTGACGATTGGTTTGAATTGTTTACCTGTTTCCCCAGTTACAAGGGCTCTGGGCCCCGCATACTCAAAGTAACTTTTCAATCAGAATCCATGGTGAATGATGCGTTACAGAGTTGGTACCGATACAAACGTTTTGCACCTTCCGAGATTCGCCTCCGTTCTGCCCTCGATAAAAAGCGAATCGACAAGCTTCAGTGTGATTCTGCCGATAAAAGTGTTGATGCCTCAAAAAACTTGAGCCAGCCGGTCCTATTAGGATCGGCGTAATGGACGCCCAAAACAACTCTGCAGACTCCGCCCTATCGCGCGAGAGCCTGAAGTGTTTCTATGCGAACGCCCAAGGTCTACTCAGTAAACTTCCTGAACTTCGTCTTCGACACGCTGCTTAACGCTTCGACGTAATAGCTGTGACTGAGACATGGTTATCATCTTCCGTTGCAGACGCCGAAATTTCACTTCCTGGTATGATTGTCATTCGGAAAGATCGTCCCACCAAGGGTGGTGGAGTTCTTTTGTACCATAACTCCTCACTCCATTGTGAACCACTATCTCACATTCATCTGCAAACCATAGATTCACTGTGGTGCCGCTTGCAGCTTAGAAACAGTGACTCTGCTCTACTGGCTGTGATCTACCGCCCACCAAATGCTCAACCTGTTGCTGGTGTCAACCTATTACACTCCTTGCGATTCGCCTTATCAATGCAACATAGTCACGTCTTGTTGATGGGAGATTTCAATTCACCCAGTTTGACTGTTGAACCCTCCCGCGATACTTTTGCTTGGAAGCTGCGTGAACTGATAGGAAGTCACCCTTTGTACAATCACGTGACTGAACCGACACGTTTTCGTGGAACTGACACGCCTTCTCTATTGGACCTCTTACTGACGAATGAAGAGTTGATGATTGAGGAAATCTCAAGTGAAACTCCGTTAGGCAAAAGCGACCATATCGTTTTAACTTTTGACTTTGTGTGCTATGCTAACTACCCCAACCATGAGGACTCTCAGTTACGGACGGTCACTGACTACGGCATTTTCTATGACGTTGTAGCCGCCAATAGCTTCGATTTCATGTTAGAGGACGGTCCGGATTCAGTTTGTCAAAATTTTGTTACCAAGTGGCACCAGATGCTAGAGCTTTCTTCAGTCTCAAAACCCGTCCTGCGAAAAACCACCGACACATTCATTCGGAGCAGAACTCGTAAATGGATGTGCCGCAGAAATGCTGCGTGGACTGAGTTCAAACTGACACAACTGCCAAATGATTGGGAGTGTTACAGAAAATTACGAAATCATTGCACGGGACTGGTGCGCCAGGATAAATTTGATTATCAAAGTAAACTCACCGGTCAATTCCTGCAAAACAATATGCTCTTGTACAAATTTATCAACAAAAAACGGAAGGTTCAGACTGGTATGCCTTCACTTACCACCAGTATACGTTCCACGACGACATCAAAGGATGCGGCAAATGTTTTAGGATCACATTACATGCCGATTTTCCAAAACCCTTCTCTAATTTTCCCCATGCTTTTGACCCCATCATCTCATCCTTCTTGTATTATGTTTTCTGCCAGCAAAGTTCGGGAAAAAATCATGCAACTTCGACTCAACTCATCACCGGGTATCGACTGTATCACACCGAAAGCATTGTGCGCAGTTGCCGATTAACTTTACGAACCTCTCGCGGCTTATTTCCAAAAATAGATGGATAACTCTGAAGTCCCTACTCCCATTTTCAAAGGTGGAAGCCGTAGTGATCCTGCCAATTACCGTCCAGTCACCCTTCTCCCAGTGTTATCCAAGGTGATGGAAGCCATTGTTGCCGATGAAATTATGGCTTTTGTGAATAGTTCCTATTTCATCGCTGCAGAACAACATGGATTTCGTAAAGGGCATTCTTGTACCACAAATTTGCTGTTAGCCAGAGACTACTGGACTAAAGCTGCTGACGAAGGTCAGGGTATAGACGTCATTTACTTGGATTTCTCTAAGGCATTTGACCGAATTGACCATGCGATATTGCTTCACAAGCTGCAGGCATTGGGTATTCCACCCGTGTTGCTGTCCTGGGTTGCTGAATTCCTACGTTTGCGAAACCTTCGGGTGCGTGTTAGACAGACCCTTTCAGAGCCATTTCCAATTCAGTGCGGAGTACCTCAGGGGTCCGTTCTTGGCCCGCGTTTATTTTTGATATTTATCAACGACATTGGTGGGTACGTCGAATCACCATTTCTCCTTTTCGCGGATGATATCAATATTTGGCGGGTCATCAACTCACCCAGCGATACAAGGAAACTTCAATTCGACCTGGATTCATTACACGCATGGTCTACGATCAATCGCATACCATTCAACACTGACAATGCCACGCATTACGCATTCGTCTTCCTGGCGACCCTGGCTATAATCTGGGTGGCAAGATGCTCGCTGTCACGATGCAAGAAAAAGATCTTGGGGTGATTATACAAAATGACTTGGGCTGCTCTGCTCAGTGTAGTAGAGCTTCAACCGTGGCAAACAGAAACGTTGGGCTTTTAAAACGTGCGTTCGGAACAATCGATCCACGTCTCTTCCCGTTTTTTCTTCAGGCGTACATCAGGCCACAGTTGAAGTATGCTGTCTCCGTCTGGAACCCATGGTTGAAACGTGACCAGCACGCCCTAGAACAGCCGCAGAGACGTTCTACGAAGCTTGTCAAGGGGCTTAGCTCCGTCAGCTATGAGGAACGTCTTACGACTCTACAATTATTCTCTACAAATTATCGTCGTATCCGAGGCGATCTGATCCTTGCGTATCGGATATTGACGGAAGAAACTCACCCATGTAGGGGTATGCTTAAAATGGCCCCATACTCAGCAAATCGCGGTCATCACTTGAAGTTGGCTCATCTGCATAGTAGATTGGACTGCCGCAGATACTCCTTTGCCGTCCGGATTCCTCGTGCTTGGAACGCACTACCCCTTTCAATTATTTCTGCCCCATCCCTAATTATTTTTTAAAAAACGCCTTGACCTCCATTTTTATCAGACGATACACAATTCTTAATTATCCTTTTTTACGCTTATATTCTTTGTGATACTGCACCATATCTTTCCCTCTTTCCACACCGTTTCCCGTCCCAGAAAATATGGATCACATTTCCCTTCGACCACTTTGCTGAACTGCTGAAACTTCTTGAGACCCAATATCCCAGTATCGGAAGTCCAAGCGCACGCAGTCTCAGCTGACCCTGTTCCGGAGGATGTGGTGGGTAGCGGTGTCCCGGGTTGACGCCCTACCTGTCCAAATGCCAAAAAAATCCACTGATGGTGCAGGTCAACGCGAATGTGGCCCGCTATAAGGACTTGGAAACTCGAACATTTTACTATTCTTTTCTTTTCGATCCACTGCACAATCCACCCTGCGGTTTGTACAAGCTCCCCGCTTTTATACCGTAATAAACTATTGACTATTGACACTATTACTATTGGATATTGACTCCTGAAGCCTGAAGCGTGCAGCATTTCTGTGCTGTGCGGCTAAAATCGTGCTAAATTGATTGGCTACCGGTAGTGAGCTGCATGCTGAAATACGCCGGAGTCTCACTACAATTTACACTTTCTTTCTCATATCTGTCTAGGGCTGGGCAACCTGACAGTATCTAGCTCACGTGCAGTCTCTGATTGTGCGGCACTTTGCCTGGATCGGGCTTGTGCTTTCATACCATACCATAATACCATACCTGAAGCCTTTTACATGATTGGATGTAGTCACAAAGCAGTGGAGGTTTGAGATAAGGGTTTTCCTTCCTCTAGGTGGACCGTCTTTGTTACGTTCTCGATATGGAGCTAATATTGCACTTGGATATGCTTCCCGCGATATTGCCCAACCGGCTATTGAGAGAGAAGACGAAGGCTTCAGATAAGCTCGTATGGCAGCTCACCTCCAATAATCACAAACATAGTTTACTCATCCATATATAGGCATTGAATGTAAAAGGGAATAACCTTGGAAAATAGCACATTAAAACCGCGTCAAGGACTCGATGGACCAATGAGAATAAAGGGTGAAAATATGGAATAATGAAAATGGTTGTCGCGCCAAATAATTCAAATCTATGTCAACGTAGTGTCATAATAGAGTCGTAATATCTTTAAATATATTTAGTTTTTAGGGCAAATAAACGTCTTTTCCCATTACCTCCCTTTTTAAGTGACTGAGTACCGACAGAGCTTGGGGTTCACTTGAAGCGGTATGACCGTCTTGCGTCTTCGGTTATTCCATCGTCGTGGTTCTAGTGCGCGATCGGGAGCGATATTGTCAGGTGGTATTTCAGCCGGAGGAGGTGGTAGCTGGAAGGTATCAAATAGAAGATCCAACGGAAAATTCACTGGTTCCGCAGGTTCTAACTCCGACTGTCATTCTTTTGGTCTCAGTTGATTGTGATGGCGTATCAAAATGTCGTTTCCAACTTGGATGTCGAACATGACGCTACCTCTCCGACAAACAACCTTGCCCTCGATCCATGGGTTTATTCGTTGTCGATAATCGTGAGAATAGACGCCGGATCCCACTTTGAAGCTCCTCTGACTGAGATGCTTTTGATAATGAGTTCGTAGTGGCTTCGGGATCATTGCGTTATTGACTGTCCAAAGTTTTCTACTCATCTTACCTCTGCTGGCGTTTGACTATTCATCAGGGTTTCGTGTGGGGTCGGCCGGTAGACTAACAGGAATCGTTGCAAGTTGTCGACGGTAGTCCCCTCCCCTCCAGACTTGAGCATTGCTCTTTTGAATGTGTCGACAAACCACTCTGCTTGTCCGTTCGATTGGGGATCGGAGTCTGGATATGCTCAATTGCATTCTTCTTGCAGAATTCGGCAAAATAAGCTGATGTGAATTGGGATCCATAATCAGAGACAATGGTGTCGGGAACTCCATGTTGGCTAAATAGCGAAGAGAGTGCTCCGATTGTGGTCGAACTTGAGGCAGGAGAGAGCGGGACGATTTCTGGCCATTTTGAATAAACGTCTACCAAGACTAAGTATGTGGTTCCGTTGAGTGGGCCGGCAAAGTCAACATGGATACGCGACCATGCTTTGTCAGGTCGAGGCCACGGAACCGGTGTTGCGTGAGCAGGAAGTTTTGCCGCTTGTTGACAATTGGTACAGCACCTGACAAACTCGGTGGTATCAACGTCCATTCTTGGCCAGTAGGCGAAACCTCGGGCTATTGCTTTCATCCGATTGAGACCCGGATGTCCAGGATGAAATTGACGTAATATCCGTTGACGAAAAGCAGCGGGAATAACGACTTGAGCACCAAAAATGAGACAGTCATCCACCATTGATAAGGATTCACGTCTTTGGAACAGTTGATTGTCAGTCGATTTTGGTGCTAGCCTAGGCCAGCCAGATTGAACATACCTGATTGCTTCTGATAGAACCTCGTCGTCATTCAGTGTCTTCTTAATGTCTGCGACTGTCACGGGTAGGTTTCGGACTGCTGTGGTCAACTGATCGCGTACACACTGCTCAGTAGATATAGCTGCAATCACAACGTCCACGTCACTGCCTGTTTAGTTTGAGAGTAGACGGGATAGGGTGTCCGCTCGACCAAAATCTTCTGTTCTGCGGTATTGAATCTTCAAATCGTTACCAAGAAGAGTGGGGGAGTTGCAGACGATTGGCTGAATGAGCTGGGACACCTTTCTTCGACCCAAATACCGAAATGAGCGGCTTGTGATCCGTGAGCAGGGTGAAACTTCGACCGTATATCAACTTGTGAAACCGTTTGACTGCGAACACGAGGGCCAACGCTTCCTTTTCTATTTGGCGACACTTGTTATCTGCTGGTGTCAGTGTTTGTGATGCATGCATGATTGCTTTCTCCGTTCCGTCAGAAAACTTGTGAGAGATGACAGCACCAACGCCATGGTTAGAAGCATCAGCGGCTACGACGGTTGATAATACCGGATAGTAATGCGTCAGCAGCAGCTCGGACCTCAGCATTGTTTTCACTGTGACGAAAGTATCTTCGCAATCGGGTGATCAGTTACATTCCATGTCTTTCTGGAGAAGGCGGTTGAGCGGTGCACGAACATTGTGTAGTGACGGCAAGAAAGCGCTGCAGTAACTTACCAGTCCAAGAAATAAACGAAGCGTAGAGACATCTGTGGGTGCTGGCATCCGTTGAATGGCTTGGATATTCGCTGGATCAGTATGACGACCAGAAGCATCGAAGATGAAACCAAGGTATTTGCTGGATTCCAGGTAAAACTGGCATTTTTCTGTAGGAAGTCGGAGACCGCTGTCTTGTATCCTTTGTAGAACACCTTCCGTACGAGACTGTAACTCACCTGTGTTACGGCCAACGATTAGAATGTCATCCAAGTAGACAGCAACGAATGGAATACCTGCATAGATCGTGTCGATCGCCTGTTGGAAGATTGCGGGTGCGGTCTTCACACCAAGTGGGAGTCTGTTGAATTGATACAGTCCACGATGGGTATTGATCTTTAACAACTCACGTGATTCATGTTCGACTTCCATTTGAAAATAAGCTTCTGCCCGATCAAGGTTTGCTAAAGCATGTGCCGCCATTAATTACGGTGTAGAGATCATCTGGTAACGGGAAAGGGTAGTGATGAGTCTCTAGTGCGACTTGAGGAAGGAATCTCGACTTGAGCAAGTGACGCATATAGTACAGGTCGTTTTGGGCGAAATACTGGCTTGGCTCCTGGACGAAGTTAGAGAACTGCTTGCACTTACCAAGATCGTCTTTGAACAGATCGGAAAACCGGTTGACGATTTAATCGATTCTGGCAGAGGATGCACTGCTGCACTGGATTTGGTTGCACAAGGCATTGATTGGCTGATCTGCCAGTTGGAGAACTTCGATCCAATCGAGTCCGAGTAGATTCAAGTTCGCTTTGGTGATGTAGCACGTATATGTTGCTGTTTTCTCTCGGAAAGACACACAACACTTCAGTTGCACGATTAGCTTGATCGATTCACCACAGGCACTGGTTGCAGGCGGACAGGTTGAATAGATAAGAGGGCTGCCAAGTTTTTTCCGATGTGATGTCCGATGCTGTACTCAGTTGAAGCTGAATGGGTAT
>JACCGJ010000702.1:22230-55105 GCA_013407085.1 Atriophallophorus winterbourni | reverse complement strand
AACCGGAAATTCGTTGTAAGCGAGTTCGTTGTATGTGGGTTCCACTGTATATGACCAAGGTACTCTACTGCCTCTCATTATTCTGATGGAAGATCTCAAAATGAGTGAAACTCAAATTGGGATCAATAAATTTAGAAACAAATGTCTAAAACTTACTTGAAGTTGGATTATCCAAAACTAAAAAATTAAATGTCTTAGCGAAAACAATTTTTTCTTGGCAGGATAAATTTTTCTGAGATTAAATTATTGCTCACCCTGCAGGAAACCTGTTAATCGATCGCATTTGAAATAAGATGATTCTCACATAGTATAAATGTTTCAAATGTTGATAGTTTCATTATAAATCAGATAAACCCTGGACAAGTTACGAAACATTTCGATAGTAATGTTTATGTTATGTGAGCACCAGACATAACATTGAAATAATACATCTCAACTCGTTTTTCTAATAAATTGTTGAACGTAGCGTATATTGGAATAATACATTTGATGTTTCACTCCGAAAAAATGGAAAGCAAGTTATTTGATAGGAAAACGGACGTGCAAGATCGGTTTTATTTTTTGGTAGTGGAAAGAATCAGGATATCAAACATGGCCAATCATGACATGCATGACACCAGCATCAAGCAAAACACGTGCCCGAAATTCTCTGTAAATACTGAAAACAAAATTCGCAGACTCGTTAAATATTTATTTTAATTGCATGACCACGGTTTTGTGTGAAAATATCTGAGAAATATAGAGCAAGTCTGCAGCTATTGCATGATATGCAATACGTCAAAGTTATTAAAACTAAAAATGGAATGGAAACCAGTTGGCATGAAATCGTCTGACACGTATGATCAAAGTGCCAACACACATTGACAGGTTGAAGGCATTTTCGTGGAAAATAGTTCTTCCTGTACAAGAATGTGATTGTCTTATTACTTTTCACTTGCCCACTTTGAATTCTCTTGTGTTGTGGGATTCGTTGGTGAAAGGGATTATTGTTGAAAAGTTTCACCTCCAGTGTTAAACATAAGTGTTAAATCAATATCTGGCTTGTGATTGTTTCATTAACATTCGTTCAAGTGAACAAGAGAAAGAAAATGACTTTTTAGGTGTACACGAATTTTCAGCAATTAATGTGTTTTAAATTGTTTTGGAGTTGTGGGTCAACGAGGAAGCAAACGTTAGGACAGGAACTGGATTCGATCTATGTATTGTGGTGCTCGCATCCCCAACCCTTACGCACCACTACCGGTTTCTGGCTGTTTGCCGTCGTCAGGTGGAGACAGTAAGATCAGGTTCACTGAGCCATGAAACAGTGGATAAATGGTAAACAAGGTGATGCTTGAATGCTACTGTTGCACAGGGTTCGTACAACAAACCACGATGTTCAAACACAGAATCACATAGTGATTCGTCTTCATGCACTCAAGGCGCTTATTGATGACCAAAGTGATGTGTTGCTCACATCCCCCGAAATTACACTCCACTACCGATTTCTGGCTGCTTGCCGTCATCATATGGATACAATACGATCAAGTTTAATGAGCCTTCAAACACTGGAAAAGCGGTAAATGAAAAAATGATTGAAGGCCACTGTTACATAAGGTTCTAATAAAGAAACACAATTTTCAAAAACTGAATCACAAAGGGTTTCCTGACCAAGCGCTCCAGGCGCATATAAAAGACCAATGTATTGTGGTGCTCACATCCCCATCCCTAACACCACTACCGGTTTCTGGGTGTTTGTCGGCATCAGGTGGAAAGAGTAGGATCAGTTTCAGTGAGCCTTGAAACAGTGGGAAAGCGGCTTAGTTTGATCTCACGTAAATATCATGTGTAATATCGCCTAAACACATTTATAACTGGGATCTTGTCGTTACAAAAACATTGCAAATATCTACAAATTATTGTTTAATCAGATAGCAATCGAAATATGAGCAGATTCCGCGACCAGAAATATTGAGAACGGTGTAAGGGATTTGTATACACATTACCGTATCAGACGAATGTGATTTCATTAAATACCCAATAACTGATTACTTTTCAGACGTTTGCTTCAAGATTAAACTATGTAACATTGAACCTCGAGATGCAGAGCGCGTTCAAACTAACATTCCAAATTCTCTCTGATAAATTCAATTTACATATGATTGTGATAACCTTTTTGAATACATAAAGAATTTTACTATCATTTTTCGCGTTAATTTTCTTTAAACTACAAATATAATGCAAAATGGTGTAAGTGGAACAAAACTAGAAGCAACGCTATATTTGAAATTTATACGAGAATAATATGCGAATGAACGCGTCATTTATATGCTTATCGGAGGCATATCTTACGTCTCAATATATATAATGCTCAGGTACAAAAACAAGGTTGTATGAAAAACTATTATCACCTCAACATTGAACTGAAACTGAACTCAACTGCATTGTGTCTGCGCCCACTCTGAGTTGGGCATAAAATACGTTCTCTTTTCGCAGTACCTTGTAGCTCACTACATTATTTTCGAAAGCCTTACACAATTGAAGTAGATTTTGACCGAGATTATTTCAAGCGATGATGATGCTTCTTACAAACATGTTTTACAACCCAAGCGCTAAACAGAATATAGTACGCCTACGGTGTGTCACGTACCGTAGAAATGACCAAAACCTGCTCTAATCGATTGCACTGAACAACCTATGCAGTATCGTGTGCCAAATTATTTCCTAAGTAGGTTGACATTTTTTCTGTATTTGTTACTTTTGCACACTTTTAAAAAAATTCTTCGGAACTGTAGAGCTGAAATTTCGAAAATTCTCGTGAAACTTTCCATTCTCTTCCGTCTTTTAAGCACTTAAAAGCTTTTACACAGTTTATAACAAAACAAGGCTGTAACGTTTGGTGTATGGAGTCTGGGATATTTCGTTGAATTAACACAAAATGATGCCAATTTGACCATTTCACGCATGGTGCATCTAGTGTTCTATATTTTTTAGTATGACACACATTCCGTGGAATGATGATCGATTGCAACCAAAGGTGTGTCTTCGAAATCTCGTTTGTAAAAGAGCTGATCGTTTCGCGACTCACCTTCCAGACCGATTCGAATAGCTGTCAGTAGAAAAATAGTTTATTTTCAGGTTCTTAGGAGTTTTATCACGTTGTTCTCACAAAACATTTGGAGAAAATCAGAAGAGCCAAATATAGGAATAGAAGGCACCAAAAGTCGTGTAAATACAGACATAACAACTGAAAACGATCGTGTTCAATTACATACAAGGAGTATCAAACACTCACTCATCACACTCGCCTTGATTAATCAATTCAATGGATGTTTGAACAATAATCACTTTATGATCATGTATGCCATATTGTAGTTCGTTTTACAAAACCGCTTAAACAGTTTCTTCAAAGTTGAACTTTGTTTACCACTTCACCACTGTTTGAAGTTTTACTTAGCATAAGATTCATGTCTTCATCTGATGTCACTTAACGGTCAGAAGTCAATTGTTGCGTTGAAGTAAGGTGAATGTGATTGACCAGGAAACATTCTAGAAGAAGATGATGGTGACTTTATCTTTGTACACGAATATTCAGCAATAACGTTAATTCATCCACACAAAAATACTTTATTTTATAAACGTTACGTATAAACTGTGAGAATGAGGATTCATTTTTCGAATTTCATACTGTCAGTCGCCTCCTTTTAGCAAGAATCACTTTTGATTGATCAGAAAAATAGGGGAACAGGTAATGGACGAATAAAATTCCTGGTTTTTTCAGTTCTCAAATAAGGTACGGTGTTTTGATTTCGTGAAGATCAGAACGATTAGCAAACCATAATAAACTCCTGCGGTGGGTGTTGATGATCGGAAAATAATGATTCTGATCAATCTGTCACATTCGCGGAAATGTCATTCGACGATCTAATCTTAAATTAATTTGACAGAGGCATAGCTTAATCATGCGACAACCTTAATGCCTATTTTGATTTTAAGGAAATCCTTTTCAATTGAACAGGTAAAAACTATTAGGAATTTGGGAACAATAAAGAAAAAGTATAAAATGTCTAACTACATCAGGCGGGACGAATAGGGAACGCAGACATAGGGCATAGAAAGATAAACTTCGAACCTTCAAGAACTGTGGAGTAAAATGATCAGTTCACTTGTAACTTTGTAATTACTTAACTCCAAGATACATGCAACAAGTGTACCTGTTGAACTCACAGTCATTACAATAAACTAAAGCAATGCTTCGAAGCAGGGTTTGACGTCGTGACCGACCAAGTTGGAGACGATTACCTTTTAACATTTGTGAGGATTTAACATCAAGCCGAATGTGGATGACCACTGCCTAATGATACTGATTAGAGATTCTAATGCAGCTTCCAGTATTTCAACAACACAGCTCACTGTACAAACCATTTTAGGAGCTGCTTAAACGTCTTACTTTGTTCACTGCATTAATTCCTACAGTCTTTACCTTATGTTATCAAACAGTAAGAAAGTAGTCGTAATGTATAATATCGAATTCAAAGTCTATCTCTGTTTAATAATCCTCTAGTATTTCAAGTTTCACTGTAGATAATCAGACTATCTCTATTTGATATGTGCAAAAAGTCAGGCCCCGGTTTTAGTGCAGGAGATCAGAGCACCGCCAAACGTTTTTAGACTTGTGTCGTTGAATTTAGAACACGCGTAAGCACTAAATTTGCACAAATGTAAATATTAAGTAATAGAGCACCATTTGCATTGTGTAAGCGATGCCTCAACCTCAGGTCTGCGTTTCAAACCCGCAGCGCGCTAGTTTTCTAAGAAAAAGATGCCCCACCCTAATATCCAAACATCAACTTACCAAAAGTGACCGAAAGAATACCCGCAACTCAGTAATACCATGTGCATTATTGAATTATAGCTTCAACTGCTTTGTGTTAACGTGGGAGTGTCGCCTAACGAACCATGCGGTGAGTGACTGCCCTCATTGATCGTTGAGAGATTTTGTATTTTTACTCCATATATATCGTCAACCGAGGGTTATTGTTAAGCTTACTGTTTTTTTGCAACCATAAAACTCTATGAGTTCATGGAATATGTGCTGAATATTTTTCTGATTTATCAATGAAACTTTTAAATTCCGAAATTTAATTAATACAGTGTAACTCACCATTATAAAATTCTATGGAAAAAAGGTAGTATACACATAACAGATGAAGATGAACCGTATGTTATTGAATAAAATGATATATTATTTAAAAAGATATATTATTAGTTATTTCTCGGTTAACATCCAGATGCCACAAGAAAACCCTGACAGGGAACATGACATTTTAGCATTCAACTCTCCACCTCTGTTGCTGTTTACCGCAAAACTGCCTATAGTAACCCTCAGGAAGTATCGGGAGTGAAACGATACCCAAATACTGCCATAACCGAGTGCACACAAAAATGTTTTCAATTACGAATATTTCAATGAAATACAGGAAAACCTGTTCGTTTGTTTGATGTGGTACAATGTGGAATTAAGGTCTGCCGAATGTGTGAAATCTTTTTGCTTGCGAAGGTCAATCAATAATGAAAACAGCGATAATTAACAGTTCTATTGGTTCAAGCATTTTAATAAAGGAGCATATGATGGATATGAAGCGAGGAAACTTTAAAATATTTTTAATCGTCTCCTCACAGATCCTATAAAATTTCTACAAAACACTACAATACATTTGTTTAATAAATTTTAACAATATCAGTGTAAATATGATTTTGTTGTTAATACCGTGTAGGACGAATGCGGAATATTAGAATTCCCTTGCAAAAATTCAGATTGTTATTTAATAAACTGAAACATAGCAATTGGTCAATGTGTTTTTCGAGGACGAAAAAAATCTGTAGTACTCAATTGTTTAACAGATTGAGCATATGTTTCTGCTAAGTCATTTTAAGCATCTAAGCTGGGGCGGTTAGCAAATGCCAAACGATTTAACGTAAACCAATTCATACTCTTCATTTGTACAGCTGTAGTACAAGTGGTCTGGGAAATGTGTAAATCCAACAAAACGTTTATATTGCCCAAGCGCTAGGTATGAATCGTTCAGAGAACTCAACGAGCTTAACTGGATCCAAGTAGAATTACATAATTATCTTTCTTTGTAAATTTACTATAGTTACTACTCACGAGTAATAACAAACTTTAAATTAGTCAACGGTGAACAGGGCGAATAGGGTACTTTTATTCTCATGGTAATAAACTTGCATGCATTACTATCGTCGTACCAACATTTTTAACATAGGCATACAGTTTAGCCAATTCTCTACCGTTTCAATTAATGCTGATCCTGATCGCACTTTTCCTACCTCATGAGTGCAAACAGCTCGAAAACGGTCGTGAGGTAAACAAGTTGAGTTTGTATGCCACTGTTGTATAGGTTTAGTACGACCAACCTGTTCAATCACATGAGCCCCTACTCATGTAGACTGGGGTTAAAACCCATGACCATGAACAAAAATGCTCATCGTGGTGTGTGTGTGATGGAGATGCATGCAAATGTGCATTTTTATTCATGGTCGTGAGGTATGATTTCATGCGTGATGATGCAAACGAGGTTATTTTCTCATCACCATGGGTTCGACATCATCGTTATATTTCCGTGAACATTTGACTGAATAATTTAGTTGTATCGCACTTATCCGACAATGGCATGCAAGCGCTATACTTGTACTTGTATTCAGTTGAAAACTGGTTGAGTTGAAAATGACCAAAATCACATAACTCACCAAGTCTTAGACCTGATTGAAAATTGAATGAATTTTGAATCGTCACTTATAAGTATCTAAGATAATCAACAATCTTCGAATAAAACATGAAACCTCAATAATGTATTAAAAGTGTAAAAATGAGAAATTGTCCATTCAAATTACGCGCGAATGTTCTGCTAGCTTGAGTAGAACAACAGATTCGTCAACCCGGCCAAACTTTTCGCGAAATCCATGTAAAAGTTCCTTCATTACACACAGTCAGAGGTTTCGTGATGGCTGCCGTCATCAAACGAGTTGAGTAAAATCTGAAACGGAGCCAGTGAAAAACCGAAGCATGGTGGAATTCAAGTCAATTTATGATATAAGAAAACACACAATTCTTAAAGGAATGGGGTGTAATATTTTAACTGAGCTTGATTGAATATCTAGTATAATCTAGAAGGATTGGTTGATGAAGCCTCGCTAAAATCTATCTTTCTGGGCAAGTGTAGAATCGTTTGATTTAGTGAATATATGTAACTGCCAATAATACGATTTTATTGCTGTTTAACTTGTATTTAATACTGTTACATTCTGAGCAAAATATGATCAAATGTCTATAGTAAAACATGTGTCAATATTTATACCAAGTGAATTTTTATCTACCGATCGCCAAATCTATGAGCGTTGTAGATTGAAGGTATTTCAATGTCTCTATGGTCTTGAAAACGTATACTTCACAATATCTATAGATTAATAATATTATGTATGCATCAGGAGAAAATGTTGTTTTATCAGTATGGAAATTCAGCCTGTTTACTCAGGTGCGAGGTTAGTTTTGTATAACATATATTCGTTAATTTCAGTCACCGACATGTTCAGGCTTGATGCACAAATGATGTGTGCTGGTAGAGTGTTCCCGATAAAACGCAGGTACCATGTGGTTAATTTATTTACTAATTCTTATCACTCTCTTGATTTTTTATCTCAATGGGGAAAAATTATCATAAATATAGAAAATGATGCGACGAATGCAGCATCTAGAATACACTGTTACCACCAAAACTGTGCATGTGCAACTTTTGTGGGACAATTATAAGTGTTATTTTATTATTTTCATTATTATTATTAATAATAATACTATTAGTATTAATATTATTCTATAGTGTTGTGCAATCAAAGTTGATAGAACAGTTGAATTACAATCGCTTTCACATATTTATAAATCTACATAACCAAACTTCTCAATATTGCCGAGTGTGGTGGGTACAAAATTATGGCTGGAGATAACTGTGGCAGTCAAGATGCAAGTCTAGTGGATAAGAACTTAAAACCAGTAGCGCTTCGAATTCAGTCCGATGAGCTCTAAGAACGCATGTTATTATTTAGGCCATAATTTTGAGAGAATTTCTGCATCCATCAGTAAATATGTATTTGAGTAAATGATATAAAACAATGCAGAAAAACTAACTTAAAACATCCTTGGGTAGAGGCGCATTGACCTGCAAAAGATAAACTACTGTCAAGAAAAATATTCGCATGGCGCTAGAATAATCTTGATTTGAATTTGAATTTGATGCATAAATCAAGCTAAAAAGCTGATCAGACCTACTTCCAACCAATGAAAGATTCATAAAATTGAAAGTGTCTCACATACAGACGGTCAAGGAAATCGATAATTCGCGAAACGATGAATAGTCGATATAAGAGAATGATTCAGAATGAACTTGACGAGGTCATCGACTGATTATTCATTGGTTATCTTCGAGCTCTGTCGCTCGATTGCGAGCGTATACTCGGAGTAATAGAATACATCAATGACGCATCAACATTAATCATTTTACATATGGTTAAAGCAACGTTCTTAGAATGATTGTAACGATTAATTCAAATATTTATAACCATTTCATGATTAAAATTGTCACCTAAGCTAATGTGCTCAAAACTCAAATATTTTTATGCTAATAATATAAATCAACTTGATAGAAGTTTTAAGATGACAATGTATTCGAAGGAAATGTGTATACACCCTCGGGAGATTATAAGGGCAAGTTTTGGCACTTATTCGACGATTTTCGTAGTGGAACGTGCAACATCTTCCGATCCTATGAATCCACCCAGCAATTCGTTTTACGGCGGTTATTTAATCACACATTTGGTCTGACCAAAGCCTCCAAATGTTTGCGTGTTAAATAAGATGGTTCATTGAGAAATAACAAGTTGGTTTCCTGTATAATGACATTTTTGATCCTTACATTAGTTCACACTATATGCGTAGTTTGATTTTGGATATACGCAGTTGAAATGACAAATTCTTGTAGCATGCTACCGAATTGTTTGTACGATTGTGAATCGTCTCATGAAGTACAAAATCCTTTGCAGCAATGGCCTCTTACTAGTATTCAATAATTTGAATTAGGAAACACGTATTTTTTTGTAAAATTAAGGTAAGTTTTCATGCGTTGAGCACGAGAATATCAATTTAACCCATTTCGGCCGATCAAAAAGTGCAGATAGCGAATTATAAAAAGTCTGATAAAATTCATAAAATACATGGCATGCTAGTTTTGACATGTTCAATGGTTAGATTGAAGTTCAGACGCGTTCTGTTGGGTCCCTTGCACACGCTGCACCACTTGCTATTGAGTGGCGCTACAGATCAGACGTTTTCTCTGATGCACAATAATTATCGGGACAAATGAGTTAAGCATTCAACTTATTAAATGTTTCAGTATCAACTGCCACAATTTTTCTTAGTTTAGGTTAACAGGACATTTTCAATCTAGCTGATCTATTCGATTTTTAAGGGAGGGCCGATTTTATATATAAACTTTATTCGTATTATAGCACCATAATTCTACAATAGATTCTTTGAGAATTCTGCAAAACAGAAAAAATAAAAGATTATAGCGCAACTTGAAAATATTTAATGATAAGTTAATTTGTGTTTCATTTTCACTGTTTTCTATTATGAGAATTTTCAGAAATTTGAAAAATATTCCATAAAACTTCACACAATTTTGCTACAATACATTTTAAGAAAATTTGAAATAAAAACATAGTCTTAAATCACAAATTTAACCTGTAATAATTTTTCATTCGGAAGCGATATAAAATCTTGGCTCAACTACAAGAAGTGAACTACTTTAAATGGAATAATCTGACAAATTTCTGTAAAATAAATTTGAATCCTTGTCACTAACATGCCATGAAAAATGCCTTACATTGTAATGGAAACAGTTTGTGACCGATCGGGGAATTATAATCATGAAAAAGACAATTTGTTGTTGTTAAGCTTGTTGCTTTTTAGACCATTAAAAACCTTGAATTACCTTGAATTACTGACTCACAAGCTTCGTCAGAACAAGGGTGTCAGTACAAACAGAGATCAAGCTTAAATTTTATTCACCTGACACCTTAAGAACTGCACAGGCCATGGTGGTTGCTGCGCTCGTAAAGATAGGCAGCCACGATCAATATCAACTGACGCATCACCACATCTATATGACGTATAATCCCTGCTACAATGGCAGCTCAGCGAACACAGAACGCACAACATCCAATCCCTGAGCTACAAATATTCGCTTCAATGTCAAATCCCTAATTTTTTGATCGTGACAGGTGTGACTGACATCTGCTGACAAAATAGATAGATTAGGTTATCAAAGCACACACTAGGAGCAAGCAAGTTAATGTTTATCTGCTGCAGAACCAGACGCCAGATTGTGGAGATATCAGTCCCATCCAACTTATTGTCTACATTCTTACCAGCCTTTGTTATCTCAACCACCTCAGCGTGAAATCGTTCCGCGTTTTATCCTCCCTTCACTCCGTATTAATGCATCTCAAAGATATGATTCCTTTAGGTTGTGTGACCAACTGCACCTACAAAATCAAATGCAGGGGTGTTCACATTGGGTAAACGTCTAGATAACTTTGCGCTAGGGTGAACGAACAACCCCGCAATCCCAGTGAATATTAATCACTTATTCGGGATTCTGCCCTAGCTGAACACGTGATAAACACAGGTCACAGCGTAGATTTTTATAACGTGGAAGTGATAAGACGGGGTGTGAAATCTTATAAGGAAAGACTTCACGCCGAGGCTGTTGAAATAACAAAGGCTGGGGCGAATGTGGTGAACAAGGTGGATGGGGCATTCGGTTCCTCAGTGGTTAAGGATTAACGAGCAAAATACCAAATGTTCACATGTATTACGTAAGCAGTGGGTCAGCGGACGCTGTTTGCACGTGCGCACAAAATAGGGATTAACACAGCATTTAATGGGTGTGATCAATTGTCTTGATCTTACAGAACTCAGGTTTGGTCAAGAATATTCCATTTAAACCTGAACACTGTTCGTACTGAAACCCTTGGTCTGACGAAGCTACTGTGTTCAGAAACGAAACGTGAACAAAAATCCTGCTCTAATCGATTCATTGTAAAATTGCGTTAAATATTTAGTTATCAAGATCAACAATGTGACCTATGTCTAGCAAGTGTTCAGCTAGTTCTGAATATCCGATCAGTGATAGATATTCACTGTAATTGCGTGGCTGCTTAACGATTCGATTTTTGTGTTCACTTATCCTGGTACTGAGATGTTTGTCCAACATATACACCCTAGCAACAATTGCAGTTGATTTTATATACGCAATTCCTCGCGCAGACTGAAGGTAGCTTATCCTTGAGATGCGTTAATAAGGATCGGAGCGTTCTACTCATTTTACACGTTACACGTATAGCCGCGTTATTTAAGATTCGGCTTATCATATCTGACGCTTCCTCAACGTAGGGTTTGGAAACTGTTACAATCCAAACTTTTTTAGTTTTGGGTGCTGGGTATTTTACCCGTTTCAGTTGGCGTTTAATTAGGCTCTTAGGGTAACTATGGTCAGTACGCATACTACTAACTTCTTGATGGGCTCACGTTTTATCTCTGCCATCGCTGCACAAGTGTTCGACTTCGTATAACAACGATTTCGCAACTGAACAAAAACTTTTATGGTGTGCGCTGATGATGGGGCTGATATCATCATAATCCCGCGTCTGGTTCTTCTGTAGATAAACGTTGACTTGCGGGCCCCAAGTGTGCGCTTTGATAACGTCAAGTTAGTGTGATGATGCGTCAGTCGATATTGATCACGTCTTGCTATCTAAACGAACGCAGCACACACCGTGGCCTTTAGTGTTCTTAACAAGCTTCGGATTTGTCAGGTGAATGAAATTCAAGCTTGATCTCTGTTCGTACTGACACTCTTGGTCTGACGAATCTTCTGAGTCAGAAGCGAAACATTACAAAATAAACTGCTCTCACCGATTCAATATACATTTTATTTTCCATACCTTACATTGGTTTTAAAGAAATAATTTGTTTTGCAAACGACCAATTGTATAGGATTTGCTTTATTGGTGTAACTTAACGTGTGCTTTCATTATGTGCTTGGCTTTTCTCATGTGATTTGTGGATTTATCATACAGTCAACTTAGAAATGTTAGGGAATCGTGTGTATGACGTCCTTTGGAAACGTTTAATACGTTTGTGCTAATCCTGAGTTGTTAGTTATCGTTCTACAAATTCATGTATTGTGAGAAATAATAGACTCGCATAACTATAGGACATGAACTCAGAATTAAAAACGTTTTTGGGTGATAAAGAATTAAGCTTAACAATAACCATAGGATGACAGGTATATGGAGTAAAATTACATAATCTCTCGAAAATCAATAGGGACTGTTATATAGCGCATGGTTCGACATATACTCATCCAGTATAGAAGCGAACACCACAACAGATTTCGAGCGTGTGATTTCTTCAGGCAAAAAGTTTCAAGTGAAACAAATTCTTACCAATAAAACATTTCGACGAATATCCCATTGAGAATATGTAATGCCTAACGCCTTTGGATGTTTTCGTGTCCCAGTAAAGCATTTAGGCTTTAGTAAGTGTTTACGTGGATGGTTCTCGGTATGCAAGCTTTTGAAGGCCAACAGGAGGTCACTCCGTATCCGTCGTTGAGTAAAATCTTGTGGATTTAGTTTTACCATTTATTTTCAGTTCAGTTCAGTTTGCACATGATAGTAATTGGCCAACGAGCCAATCGAGCGTCCAGATTTCTTTCGGTGGTATGACATAGAAGAGCGTCCACCACTTCAATCAAATATCTTCTGGCATAATAGTAATCTGGAATGCAACAGAAAAACTCCCCTCACCAATAGGTGAAAAACAAATTTCTGTAACGAGGCACCAACTTTGTCGCACGATGATAAATCCTATCGAGTAGTTCGATATCCTTCTTCAGCCATGTTACCCAGGCTTGGATGGAATATTCCATAACAGGACGTACAAACGTATTAATTAACCGTGGTGAAGTTTTCGCCGTGAGAATAATGAATATCCTTTCAAGAAGACTCAAGATACGACATACTTTATTGTTCACTGTCCGGCAATGATGTCCAGGCTTAATGTTAATCGACACCTGAATGCTGAGATATTTTTACGGTGGTTCAGACGAGATCATGTGTGTCAAACTGATACATGCAGCAGCATTTTACATTTCGCTGTTTTCAATGGTAACTTGTTTGACTGAGACCAACGAAATAAGGTGCACCGATACTGTTGTAATGCCATACAGTCATTAACAGACCTGACAGGTTTCCATATTTTAATATTATTGGCAAATAGTATCACGTTACACCCAATATCCTCTAGTTTATCGTTTGTGTACACCACGAATAGAAAAGGTCCAAGCACCGAGCCTTGCGAAACTCCACTTGTTAAGTTTATTCTTCTCGATAAGGTGCTGCTAACGCAAACTTGAACGTGTCTATCAGCAAGTTTGTCCCTTACCCAATAGAGCAACATTCTCTTCATTCCATAAGCTTCGAGCGTTTTATTAGAATGTCATGGTTGACTCTATCGAAAGCTTTGAAAATGTCGATGTAGCATGCATGTACAGCCTAACCATCGCCTAGTACCTTAGTCCAATCCTCGAAAGTTGTAAGAAGTTTGGATAAACAGCAACGATTTTTTCGAAAACCGTGTTGTGCTGCAGTCAAAATATTTTGATTTTCAAAATGTTCTCTAATGCTTGCAGTCACAATGCTTTCCAATAATTTAGAGATCACCGGATGTAGCGTTACCGGTCTATAGTTTGCTGTATCTGAACGGCTACCACCTTTGAAGGAGCTAGCATAGGAGTTATCGTCCCTTTTTTTACCTTCATGTAGGCTGAGATTGAATATGCGAGTGAGAGGAGCAGTCAAAGCAATTTGGCACCTCAGAAGTATGTCAGGGGTAATTTTTGTCTGCACCAGGGGACTTCTTTTCGTTTAATTGACAAATTTCCCGCCCAACCATATATTAATTGACAGTCATTTTACTTAATAATTCCAAACGAGGCGAATTTGGTCAAACTTGATATGGGATGCATAGCTTATGATTGAACACAAGAAGAAGTGAGTAAGACGTTGCATAGGCATCGGCGGTATCTTGGGCAGAGTAAGTCGATCCCTTAGGGGTTTGTACAGAGAATACGCCAGGTCTGAATTAATTTATGCAAAACAATTGTTTGAAATGATGAATGTATATGCACTTAAATTTGCGGTAATTCTATTCAAACCGTCTCTTACTAGTATGTTTTAGGATGCAAGTGTTCCCAATTAATGTAACAGCTTCAATCGTTGCTTAGTTGGTAATTGGACACTAATCTTAACCGTCATAATATATCTACATTGGTGGACACTGATTTTTTGGTTCGGTTACAGAACTTTATCAAATGAAACAAAATGATGTAAGCATCATGATTCACCCGTATTTGGACCAATAAAGCAGTGTTGATCAGTGTCTGGCACTGCCGTTGGCAACTTGGTTCTTGTCAAACCTTGTTGGGAGCTAACTTCGTTTGCAAACTGATTTCAACCTACATTTTTCTTATTTGAAAGAATGCCTGTTGTATCTGTAGTTGCGATGCTGTTGGCCTGCATGTGTGTTAGAGAGAACACAACAGTAACTGAATGACTGTACACTGAACGATAAGAACACTACTCACTTGCGATCTATATTCTTTGATACACTATCGATAGTTTATTCACTGTCTATACCTAAATGCCATACAGGCATCTCATCTCTGGTTAAAAATAGATATCGATTAAAAAGTCTAAAGCGTAAAGCGATGAGACTCTTTCACAGACGTTCCAATCAATCGTACGAAATGCTCCTACGAAATGTAAACTACAATTCAACCCAGTTATTGATCAGAAAGGGAATAAATTGTCGAAAGTTCATTCAATTAACTTTATTCATTTTGTTAAACAGTTTTCACAGATCTATGTAGACAAGTGATACGCCTTTCTTATACCAATTGTGAAGGTACGTAATGAATTAGCGATGATCGCTAAAAATGAATAATGAGATTTTCACAGCATCCACACAGGAAAATAAAAGAGACGTAATACTATGTGCAGAATGCGCTATAATGTTGGAGGATACGTTTATCGCTCTTCCCGCAAGGAGTAAGGCACGCAAACTTGGCAACCACGGAAGAAGACTTAGTTCGATCGTTCGAAATTATATTAACCGCCAAAAAATATATTTTACAAGCATTAATTCGAATGAAGTATACATTGTCAAAATCGTAATACAGGGACAAAAAGTATATGTATATACTACGAGGATACAAAGTGAAAGTAGATCACTGTGATGACCTCTCTCAGCTTTCATTCACAGGTACAGACGCCTGTGCTACCTATGATTCAATCCTTGTAGTAACGAGTGGTTTCAACCACACCTCCAAAAGAATCTTGGCGGTTGATTCGACTTGGTCGACTTTCGCCCTGTGATACTGATACATGACTCGCTCTTGTTAACCATCCATTTACAAATCGCTTTTCTCTGATTTTTCTGTAAATTGGTAATCAATTTATCGCATTATACACACATCATGACTAGAATTGACCTATTCTAATGCGTTTCTGAAAACGTTTTGACGTGCATTCTATTTCTTCTTTAAAATAAATTTTTTAGTCACTATTCAAACATTTTCTTTATTATGATTACCAACAAGTGTCTCAAAAATTCTTGTTGCACAAAAGTATTGAATGGGAACGAATGCTATTCTTGCAAAACATGGGTACATCCGAAGTGTTCAGGGATACATAACGAGCACTATAGGCTTTATGTTACTCACCGTCGGATACAATGGATATGTAGTGAGTGCCAATGGGCAGCTGAAAAATTATTTACCAAAAATTTGAAAATGTTCGTTCTCAGCAATACAGCAAAGTTTCTGAGGTTAGTGTGAATAGATCATTTGCTGGAGTTGTACGTGAGAATATTACTGCTAGCCCCGTGGTACAAATAATGAACTCAAATGAACTTACAGTAAGTAATTATCCCAAGCCTACAAAGCCACGCAAAAGGATTCGAAAGGTTGAGGCACCGGATCATGCGGCTAAGCTAGATGACACTTAACATACCCCGTCTTCTAAGCCTTTAAAGCCACGTAAAGTTATGAAAAATGCACGGATAAGTCGTAAAGCGGTAGCCAGTAGAAAATTTGATTATCAGTCAAATTTACTTGCTACTGTCGTTTCAAGCCTTGATAAGTTATCCAAGTATCTGGAGCAGCATAAATTGGCTCTTCGTCGAATACGGGATAAATCTCATTAACACCTGGTACAAAATCAGGATGAAACCTATATACGCGAATGCAAAACGCTTAAGTCACTCCACCGGATTTGTATGAAAAATCTGTACCGTAAGGTTGGAATGCGCCCAAATACACCACTACAGCGTGTTCAACGTGTTGGCGGTGAAAGGGTGACAAAAGTGAGTCAAACCACTCTCAAAGACCACTTTTAGTTGAATTTCTTGCAATCGGAACGTGAGCAAATCTTTGCAAGTTACATAGTCTTCAATGAAACAAACAGAAGAAAACATGTTGTCGTGCCTGACGACAAGGTGGAATCCAAAAGTTTAAAGAATTCGCGTTATGATGTAAATTATAACGGAATACGCTGTTCTTCAGAAAATGATGACTCTTTTTCAAGAATACAAATCACGAATGGGTCTGGGGATGGAAACGTTGCTCATCTTATTGACCTGAAATTCCACAGCTCGTGATTAGCTACCTTCAAGGTACAGTAGAAATTCAGGGCGCGCAAGCCGATTTGACCCTCTTAAGCAGCACACCAAAAACGTGCCGACCCCTCGGTTATTACGCTCGAGGATCAAGCAGGACTAAGTAAGAACATATCGCGATGCACCGTCGCCACTGTGATAAACGGAAATTCATGTAGTATCCGAAATAAGTGGTCTTAACTCTCCATCCTAGCGCGTGAGTTACGATCACATGTAATAGCATTGACCGAAACCTGGCTATATGTAATTTATCATATTTCTGACACAATTTGTAGCAGTTATTCTGTGGTCAGATGTGATAGACCAGGTGAATTCAACGTAGGAGGTGTTGCTGTTTTTTTCATGCTAGTTCTTTGAACTTCAGAAGCGAGCGTTTGGCTTAGAACGCAGAAAGATTAACTTTGCTCATCTGTCATTCAATCTTACAAGCAATCAATGGTATTAGAATGCGCCTATATGGGCCCCCAAGCAGGACATTAAGACTTGCAAAATTCGCTTGGTAATCTCAGTTTTCTGCACACGCTTGGGTCCCAGGTTCGTATGTTGGCGATTAAAACCTACCACATATATCTTGGCTGAATCAGTGTTGTTCATCTGATAAGATGTCTGTGGACTTCGTCAAATGGACTCACATGCATGCCATGAATTAACATGTAAATGAGCCCTAGGATTCGTCAGGGCTGCTAACCTTCGATCCCGGATCTCTTCATCTCTCCAAGCGAAGAAATGGTTCGCCAGGTAGATTATCTTACTCCACTAGGAAAAGTGATCACGTTGTGATCCGCTTTCAACTTGAACTCAGGTATGACAAACCTCCTCCGAAACTGAGGCGTAATTTCAATCGTGTAGAGTTAAACGTTGTCTCAGAAGGAAGCATAATAAGATCTTTCTTAATATGCAGCTGATGATATAGCAAAAAAACTGGCAGCTCAAACACCACTGTGTGTCTAGCTTGCAAGATTGGTTTGCTCCGTTCATGCACGTCTAGAAACGCAAAAACCCACAGTGGTGGACACCCGCGATGCGACGAGTGATTAGAATGCGGAAAAGTGCCTGCAAAACTTGCAAAGCTTTCCAGACAACGGTCGTTGATAAGGTATACAATGGTCAGAAATAAGGCTGTGGGAAACCAACGAAAGGCAAACCGTGACTTTGAAACGCAGTTGGCACGCAATATAAAGCAATCCCCAAAGCAGTCTTAGAGTTATGCCCAATCCGAAGGCAAAACGCGCTATTGGATTAGCAACCTTCGGCAAGAAGAGGGAATCCAAATAATTTCAGATTCAGAAAAGGCTTCAGCCTTGCTCAAACATTTCTAGTCTGTTCAGAGGCTTGATCGCCAAATAGATCCGCTCAACATACCAGTCATCAAAAGGCCTGATATCATTACTCGACTCGAGGAGTTATTCTTCACGGATGATGAGGTTGAACTTGCTCTTGCAGCAACTAACACCCATAAATCTGCTGGCCTAGTTGACATTCACCCTCAAATTATAAAGAACCTGGCGCCAATACTAGCAGAACCTGTAGGTCGTCTTTTTAACTCTTCCTTGCAACATGGATGTATAACGAGTATATGGGAGCTGGCTAATGTGTTTCCAATACATAAGGTGACGGTCGATCCTCAGTTTGTAAGTATAGACCTGTAAGTCCTACTAGCATCCTATGTAAAATCCTGTGGAAAATTATTAGGGATAGGATCTGTCGCCATATAGTTGATTGCTCGTTGCTGAACTCTGCTCAGCACGGCTTTCTTAAAGGTAAGTCGTGCCTAACAAACCTCTTGTGTTTTCTTAATCAGGTCACCATGAGGCTAGATAAAGGTCTCCTCACCTTTGGTGAGGGAGTTTTTGCTCTACATTCCAGGTAACCATCCTACCAGAAGAAATCTGTGAACCTATTTTGTTTGAAGTGGTGGGCGCTCTTTTTGGCATACCACCGGAAGAAATCTGGACGCTCGATTGGCGACTCTGCCACATATCGTCCTGTGCAAACTGAACTGAACTGAACTGAACATGAAGTTTTTTACTTGGACATTTGCAAGGCCTTTGATTCGGCAAAACACATATTGGTTGCAACCAAAGTTGGTTATATGAGTATAGATGGTCTTCTGGAGAAATGGGTAATAGGCTTCTCAAGGATTCTTTCGCGTCAGGATAGGCAGTAAGTATTTCTCGAAAGTAAAAATTGTTAGTGGAGTCCCACAGGGTTCCGTACTTGAACCGCTACTTTTCCTCATTTCCGTCGATAATTTGGCAGCGTTGTTTAAGTTTCCCTGCTATATTTTTGCGGATGATGTCAAGTTTATCGGATCACTGAAAGAACAGGATCTTCTTGAGAATATAGAAAAGGTCATCAAGTGGTCTGCTACATGGGATCTACAAATTAACTTCACTAAAAGCTATCTCTTGTCTAAAGTCATTAAGAAGCTACAGTTTGCTTGATCACATGCTATACTTGAGATAAATGGGGTGCCCACAGTTCGTGACTTAGGTATAGAGGTACCAGCGGACTTGAAATAGGCTGATCAGTGTGCAGATGCTGCACAACGCGCTAGGATCGAGCTTTTACGCCTTCGATCAGTTTTATCCTGCATGTCTCCAAAGGTTTTCATACCATTATATTTTGCGGTCGTGAGACCAAATCTCGAGTATTGCGTTCTAGTATCGTCACCTAATTTGGAAAAGGATATTGCCAAGCTAGAAGGTGTTCAATGCCTAGCTACTTGTATGACTGAAGGGCAATCAGGTTGGTCGTATGTGTAACGATTACTGAGTGGAGATCTCTTCTCACTAAAAAAAGGCGGCTATGTTGGGACCTGATTGAACCCTTCAAATTCATGACAGGTTTGAGTATTCATTCAAGTGAAATGTACGCTCTGGCGCTAAGTGTGGGTACTCGAGGCCACCTCCTAAAACTAGGCAAGCGAGATTTCAGGTCAAATGTTCGTACGTACTTCTTCAGGAAAGGGTTTTAAATTACTTGAAAAGTCTTCTAAAGATGTTTTCTGTTCCACTTCGGTAGGGGGTTTCAATAATGGACTCGAATCTGTGTGGCCTCCATTACTTCTCGATTTTTATCCGTAAGTGAATAGTTGGTATGATGATAATGTTGTCTTTGGAACGCACTGATGTCTCTCCTCACCTTGAACTGGGGTACCGACAGTTGCTCCTCGACAATTGCTCCCCGACAGTTGCTCCGCGTCAATTGCTCCTCGGACAGTTGCTCCTCGGACAGTTGCTCCTTGGACATTTGCTCCTTGACCAATTGCTCCTTGACCAATTGCTCTTTGTACAAGTGAACTGAGTTCACTTGAACTCAGTTCCACGGAGATGGAGTGGTCTTTTCGCTTCCGTTCACACACATGAAAATCAACAGTGGGGTCACTCTTGCTGGTTTGAGCTTGAACTCAGTTCACTTGTTTACTTGTTTACTCGGCAACGAAGACCCCTGAATATGATATTGAGACGCGTCTAAATGGAATGGAATCCAGTATACAAAAACTAAATGAACTGATAATAAATGTCATAAAGACACCGTCGTTACCAGTCGTTAGTGCCGAAGAGCCGGTAGATAATCCATCATACTCGAGCAGGCCAACATTTGCCCAGATAACCGCGCAGATGGTGACTAAAACGGGGAGGCGTTCGTTGGGATCAGTGACTCCTCGACTTAACGGAAACGAAAAAGAACTCAAAAAACCACTGCTACTAAAATGACTGACTCACATTATAAAACAAAATCCGCGGTTGTAAACCTTAGCGTTATATGTACAAACGTGACCGAGTCGCAGGAAACGCTGTTTGAAGCTAAGCAAAAACATGACTTAGCTGAGTGGTATAAACTCTGCAGTCAGATGAGCTTGGCCGCAGTTACTACTTCATCAGTAGTTCGATTAAACCGCCACCTGAATTCTCCTCACAAGGATGATCCTCGCCTTTTAAGAATAACGCTGCAATCTGCGGAGGACGTGGAAAACGTACTCTTAAATGCTTACATTCTTAGAGGTGTTCCAGAGACTACATGTCGTATCCATGCAGACTTACCATGGTGGCAGAAAGAATTAAAAGAGTTGTTGAAGGTCAGCAGGGTCGGGACACCGTGAGTGTACTGAAGAGCATTGCCTTTTGCTACAATTTGTAGGCTTCTGTTGCAGAAGAAGAAGGAGAAGACAATCAAGACAGTAGTTTGGAAGATGTTTTATAACAGTGATATTTTTTGTGTGCAGTTATCAGACATGAGACCAGGATTTTGTGAAAAACACTAAAAAACACATGGCTTAGTCATTGTTATTGTTATTACAGTGATCTATAGTATTTTATTCAATTTTTATCAAAATGTTCAAAGAAGAAAAAATACTTGTCTTCACTTGTATGAATTATTTTCGTCGCAATGTTAACCAATCTGATCGTATCTAAAATTCATAGAGCAATTGGTCAAGGAGCAATAGGGCAAGAAGCAATTGATCAAGGAGCAATTGGGCAAGGAGCAAATGTCCAAGGAGCAACTGTCCGAGGAGCAACTGTCCGAGGAGCAATTGTCCGAGGAGCAATTGTCGCGGAGCAACTGTCGAGGAGCAATTGTCAAGGAGCAACTCTCGTGGACCTCCTTGAACTTGAACTTGAACTATCGGTGAGGGAAGTTCTTCTATTACATTCCAGATTACTCTCATGCCGGGAGATATTTGTGAAGACATTGTTTGGAGTGGTGGACGCATTTGTGTGCGTACCACCGAAAGACGCTCGATTGGCTCGTTTGCCACTTACTGTCCTGTGCAAACTGAACTGATAAGCCTCGAAGCGGTCCTGCGTTTTCACAAACATGGCTCGCCCTAGACGCAATTTTAGGCTTGTAGACTGAAATTTTCTAATACAGACTTCAAAATCATTCTTTTAGTTCTCTAATGATTTTAATGTAAGTGGAAACTGAGATAGAGTTTGTAAGTATCTTAAGGAGTTGCAAGACAAGCACGATCCGCTGCAAGTCGTGAAAAAGCATCAAAGGCCGCCCTGGTGGACTCAACGAGTTCGTCAGTCTACCTGTAAACGAGATCTTTTTTAGCGGCAATATAAGCTATCTCTCACTTCTGGTTCTTAGGTCCGATACAAAACCGCTCGGAACGCTTGTGTTAAAATACAGCGTTTGCTCAAACAGATGTTTGAGTTATCCTTAGCCAGGGATGCTAAATCCAATCCCGAACGATTTTATAGCTACGCTCAATGGAAATGAAAAACCAGGGAAAGCATTGGAGATTTGAATCTGGAGGACGGAAAAGTAGCCGATACAGACCTGTCCAAGGCGACTTTTTTCTCCAGCTCCTCCAGTAGCGTTCAGAGACGTGATAATTTTTTAAATCCCTTGTCTAGCTCGTTTAATCTACTACCTGATGCTTCTGCACTAGATGAGTTGTCCTTCATGGAATCCGATGTGTATGAAACACTCGATCATGCTCAAGAATCTCGCCCCAGTGCTTACAGAACCTATATGCAAGCTCTTCAATTCATGCTTTAATCTGGAAGTGGTGCCTAGTGAATGGAAAGAAGCCATAATGGTGCCAATACACAAGGGTGGTTGCAGGTTAACTCTTGGTAACTACAGACCTGTCAGCCTGACTAGCATTTTCTTGAAAGTATTTGAAAAACTGCTGCGTGACAAAATCTGTCAGCATCTTTGTCGGCATTCTCTGTTGTGTGTAACTCAGCATAGATTGCTTGATGGTAGATCCTGCCTGACTAACCTTCTTAGTTTACTCAATACTGTCACTAAAAGGATGGATGAAGTGTGGGCTGCGAAGCCCTCTACCTAGACTTCAGCGAGGCTTTCGATTCCGTAAATCACCACCTTCTAAAGATTAGGCTAGCAGCAAAAGGCATACGAGGTAGTCAACTTGCTTGGATAAAGGCCTTTCCTTACATGTAGGACATTCCGAGTTAGGGTAGGATCTACGCTGTCGAATCAAACCGACGTGATCAGTGGTGTACCCCAAGGGTCGTTACTCGGTCCTCTTCTATTCCTGATTTTCATCAATGACTTGTCGTCTGCTTTGAAGTGCTCATGCTTCATTTTCGCGAATGATGTGAAATTCATTGGATCAACGGATGAAGATACCTTGTTGCACGACCTTGAGCTGGTCATAAACTGGTCATACCCGTGATTTCTCTCACTGAACCTTAATAAGAGCCAACTCTTATAAATAAATAAATAAATTTTATTCTCGGAAATCCAAGGCATCTTAAACATGATCAATAATTCCCAAAAGCTTTGTACAATTAAATTATATTATGTACATTTGCAATAACAATTTGTTCCACGTCATTTGTTTCAGCGTAATTTAACGTTCAGTAAACATAAAGGTAACGGTATTTGAAGTTGTTTTCAGGTAACCGGCACTGGTTGATAAGATTTTAGTTCGGGTGTCGGGAAATTCTCTCACGGTTAGCGCCACACCGTATTTGGGAGTTTAAGTTAGGACTGACTTCAAATGGGAGGACCACTGCGCCGCTGCAGCTCAACGTGCTCGGAAAGTGTTCTTTCGGCTGAGATCCGTGTTATCCAGCAGAAGACCCTATGTATTCCTGCCCCTTTACAAGGCAATATTTCGGCCGCATTTAGCATATTGTGTCCAGGCGTGGTGCTCTTACTACAAGAAGGACATCGTTCGACTCGAAAGCGTACAGCGTTTCGCAACTCACATGATTGAAGGTCAGCGAGGGTAACCCTACGCTGCATGCCTGAAGTTCCTAGATCTTTTATCACTTGCGCGCCGTCGTTTGAGAGGTGACTTAATTGAAACCTTCATGATCTTGAAGGGGTTACGTGGGGTTACCATGAACGACATATTTGCCTTTAGTCGAAAGCTGTACAAATTGGTTTTCTGGATTATACAAATGATTTCAACAGTGTTCTGAGGAACTCTTTATTGCAAAAATTATTTGACTGTGGCGTAACAACAAATATCCTTCATTGGATTGCATCCTACTTTTAGGGTCGTCTCCAATATACCGTTGTGAACGGAAAAGCCTCCCGTGAAATACCGATTCTGCTTGGTGTCCTTCAGGGTGCAATACTGTCCCCGTTTTTATTTTCCCTTTACATTTCTGATCTTTCTTGTGACCCTTCTACACTTACTATTAAATACGCTGATGACTTTGCCGTTGCAATGGATCATAATCTTTGGATCAGGCAACATGTTTTAGAATCAGTGGTTACGAACATTGGTTAATGGTCATCCACCTTTGGTTTATCTCTGAATCCCTCAAAATGCAACGATATGTTATTTTCCAACATGATTGGAAAGCGTTATCTAGCCCTTCATGATGAAATTCCTCGCGTTTCGTTTAACGGCTCTGTGTTCGAAAGATGTTACAGCTTCAAGTATCTTGGCATAACAATATCTGACAATCTTAGCTGGACCAAAAATGTAACAAATCAATTCAAAAAGATGTGCCAAATGTCATTCTATGTACTTCGCCTCCGTTCTTTCTCCATACCACTAAACGTTATTCAACTTTTTGTTTTTTCCTGCATCATTCCACACCTTCTTTACCCTTCCTACGTAATTTTTCCTGGCCTTTTGGAAAAGGATTTTTGATGATCAGAAGAAGTATTAAGCTCATCTCAAGATTGAGTTGTGTTCCCGCTGATGACATTCGAGACACTATTGTCGATCGTCACTTTCGTGAATGCAACAGGTTCATCGCAACTATTTTTTTCAGATTATTCACATCCACAGAACAATAGCATTGATTCTTGTGACCCTTTTTCCTCCAGCCGAAGTTATTCCCTATTCAGTTCAGTTCAGTTCAGTTTGCACAGGACTGTATGTGGCTAACTAGCCAATCGAGCGTCCATATTTCTTTCGGTGGTATGCCACAGAAGAGCGTCCACCACTTCAAACAATATTTTCACAAATATCTTCTGGTATGAGAGTAATCTGGAATGCAACAGAAAAACTCTCCTCGCCAGTAGGTGAGGAGAAGCATTAGTGCGTTGCAAAGACAACATGAGGATCATACCAACTATTCACTTACGGATAAAAATCAGGAAATAATGAAGGCCACACAGAGTCAAGTCTATTCTTGAAACCCCATACCGAAGTAGAACAAACAACTTCTTCAGGAAGTCGATTCCAGTAATTTACTACCCTCTCACTAAAGAAGAACTTACGAACATTTGACCTAACATGTCGCTTGGCCAGTTTTAATGGGTGGCCTCGAGTACCCACACTTGGCGCTAGAGCGTACAATTCACTGGGATGAATAGTACTGAAACCTGACATGATTTTGAAGGTTTTAATCAGGTCCCCACGTAGCCTCCTCCTTTTTAGTGAGAAGAGCTCTAGACTCAGCAATCGTTCCTGATACGACCTACCCGATTGCCCAACAATCATACGAGTAGCTAAACGTTGAACACCTTCCAGCTTGGCAATATCCTTTTCCAAATAAGGTGACCATGCTTGAACGCAATACTCGAGATGTGGTCTGACGACCGCTTTGTATAATGGTATGAAAACCTCTGGGGACCTGCAAGATAAAACTGAACGAAGGCGAAAAAGCTCTCTCCTAGCGCGTTGTGCAGCGGCTGCGCATTGATCAGCCCATTTAAAGTCCCCTGAAACTTCTATACCTAAGTCACGAACTTTCGGCACCCCATTTATCTCCAGTATACCATCTGGACCAGCCACCTCTAGCTTCTTAATGACTTTAGACAAAAGATAGCTTTTAGTGAAGTTAACTGGTAGATCCCATGTAGCAGACCACTTGATGACTTTTTCTATATCCTCAAGAAGATCCTGTTCATCCAGTGATCCGATAATCTTGACATCATCTGCAAAAATATAGCAGGGACACTTAAGCGACGCTGCCAAGTCATCGATGAAAATGAGGAAAAGTAGCGGTCCGAGTACGGAACCCTGTGGGACTCCACTAACAACTTTTACTTTCGACGAATACATATTTCCTATCCTGACACGAAAGAATCTATTGCTTAAGAATCCTATTATCCATTTCTTCAGAAGACCATCGATACCCATATAACCAAGTTTATCTGCAAGCAATCTGTGGTTTACTGAATCAAAGGCCTTGCAAAAGTCCAAGTAAAAAACTTCAACTTGTTGGCCTTTATCTAGCCTCATGGTAACCTCGTTAAGAAAACATAAGAGGTTTGTTAGGCACGACTTCCCTTTAAGGAAGCCGTGCTGAGCAGAGTTCAGCAACGAGTAATCAACTAGATGGCGACAGATCCTATCCCTAATAAGTTTCTCCAGGATTTTACATAGGATGCTAGTAAGACTTACAGGTCTGTACTTACAAACTGAGGATCGACTGCCACCTTTATGTATCGGGATCACATTAGCCAACTTCCAAATACTCGGAATATATCCATGTTGCAAGGAAGCGTTAAACATACGACCCACAGGATCTGCTAATATTGGCGCCAGGTTCTTTATAATTTGAGGATAAATGTCGTCTGGGCCGGCAGATTTATGGGGGTTAGTTGCTGCAAGAGCAAGTTTAACCTCATCATCAGTGAAAAATAACTCCTCAAGTGGAGTAACGATATCAGGCCTTTTGATGACTGGCATGTTAGGCGGATCTATTTGGCGATCAAGCCTCTGAACAGACTGGAAATGTTGGAGAAAAGATGAAGCCTTTTGTGAATCTGAAACTATTTGAGTTCCGTTTTCCTGCTGAACGTTGCCAATATAATCGCGCGTTTTGCCTTTGTATTGGGCATAACTATAGTAACGCTTTGGGCACTGCTTTATATTGCGTGCCAACCGTGATTCAAAGTGACGTTTTGCTTTGTGTTGCATTCCCACAGCCTTATTTCTGACCATTTTATACTTTGTCCAGGACCGTTGTGTCTGAGAACTAATTTAGAAACTCTTTTGTTCCATACTTGGTGCGATACATGGTTGATCAGTCAAAAGCTGTTATGGAGTTAAAGATTCGCTTGACAATTTTTCATATGACGTTGAAATATTCCCGTTTTTCTCCAATTTTTATTTTTCCAATTCGCCTCACGTTTGTCGAGCCTATTGTAACCTGATACTTTATTAGCTCAAGTATCATTTCATTGTGGTGCACTCTATACATTTTATCATATTTGTATTTTGTGGAGAAATTAGTGTATTGCTGAAAATTCGTGTACACAAATGAAGTCATTCTCTTCTTCTTCTTCTTCTTCTTAGTTCAGAGCTTGACGCCCACGGACATTCACTCAAACTTCCTAAGGAGCGGTGTAGCCTAGACTCCCTGAAAAACGTTTTTAGCCTCAGGATGGTAAATGTCTGGAATCGGCTTCCAGAAGATCATATATCGAGCTTTTCTGTCGCGCGTTTCAAGAACGGTTTGGACCGCATCTGAGATAAGCATTTTCCTGAATTCTCTCCCCAACTTCTCTGCAAGATTAGGTAGTTCACTGTAGTGGACCAAAATATAAGTCTAGCACTACACACAAAAATGGCATAAATGAAAAGAACTCACTGAAAGACCAAGAGAGCAAAAGTCCAAATAAAGATCCGTAACGTCCAACGATAGCGAAATAATCCACACAGGAAAATCCAAGAAATGGAATCCGAGGTGCAGAACGCGCTTAAATGTTGGAGATTGCGTTAATCACAGTTCCAGCACAAAGTGGCGCACACAGACTTCGCAACCAGGGAAGAAGACAAAATCCGAGTTCGAAATTGTATTGACCGCCAAAAAGGTATATTGTACTTGCATTGATACAGATGAAGTGTACATGGCCAAAAAATGAACAATCATACAAGGCCAAAAAGTGTATGTACAAAATGCTAAGGTACAAGGGAAAGTAGATCCCTACAATACTCCCCCACCAGAGCGTTAGTTATGCTTGAAGTAAGGATAACATACGCTCGAAATGTTCATGTGGCCACGTAGTCAGCAAGACGTTTGGGCCAATGCGCATGTCTACCAGTTCGAGTTTGAACAGGGGTAGAAAGCCCGAAGGATTGGGATGAACATGGGGGGAGGTAGGCGGTTGTGATTGCGGAGTAATGAAGCTTAATGGAGTTGGCGGTTTAACCACACGAAAGCTGGTTTTGTGCACGGAATATGCTGTGATTGTAGGATCTTTATTAATAGAGGACTCGCTCATGGTGGGGTGGTAAGTGAGTATTCCAAAAATAAGGCAAATATTGACAAATACGAAGATATCGTAAATGCAAAAAAATTGCAGTTTGTCGAGGCTCACCAATTATGTAGTAGACGGGCTCACCAATTATGTAGTGGACCAAAATATAAGTCTAGCACTACACACAAAAATGGCATAAATGGAAAGAACTCACTGAAAGACCAAGAGAGCAAAAGTCCAAATAAATATCCGTAACGTCCAACGATAGCGAAATAATCCACAGAGGAAAATCCAAGAAATGGAATCCGAGGTGCAGAACGCGCTTGAATGTTGGAGATTCCGTTAATCACAGTTCCAGCACAAAGTGGCGCACACAGACTTCGCAACCTGGGAAGAAGACAAAATCCGAGTTCGAAATTGTATTGACCGCCAAAAAGGTATATTGTACATGCATTGATACAGATGAAGTGTACATGGCCAAAAAATGAACAATCATACAAGGCCAAACAGTGTATGTACAAAATGCTAAGGTACAAGGGAAAGTAATCACTACATCACCATTTTTAGCGTTGTCTGGTATGTAATTAAATGCTAGAGTCCTTTTTTATTACACAACTCTTCTTTAGCTGACCTCTCACCGTACCGGTGAAGAGAAGTTAATTTTTAGTTTTCCAGCATCATTCATAACGAGGTGCTTCCTAAATCCGAACCGGATAATCCCTTGGCGTCGCGATCGTCGAGGATATCCAAATCAATATAATAAAAAACGCTTTTGCAGTGGTGGTTGGTTCTTCGCAGCTTTCCACTGAGAGAAATTCAGGACTCTCGATTGGCTCGTTAGCCACTTACTGTCCTGTGCAACTGAACTGAACTGAAGACCAATGTGCCGCTGCGGCTCAGCGTGCACGCAAGGTACTTTTTCGGCTGAAATCAGTGCTATCGAGCAGAAGACCCGATGTATTCCTGCCACGGTACAAGGCATTAGTTCGGCCGCATCTTGAATACTGTGTTCAGGCGTGGTGTCCTCACTACAAAAAGGACATCCTTCGACTTGAAAGTGTACAGCGCCTCGCAACTCGCATGATTGAAGGTCAGCGAGGGAAACCGTACGCTGTGCGCCTAATGTCTCTCGATCTTTTCTCCCTTAGGCGCCGTCGTTTAAGAGGTGACTCAATAGAAACCTTTAAGATCTTGAAGGGTTTGAGTGGCGTGCAAATGAACGACTTCTTTACCTTAAGCCCGGAGCTGGGCACCCGGGGCCACTCACTTAAAATTGTTAAGAAACGATGTCGGCTAGACTCCATGAAACACTTTGTCAGCCTTAGGGTTGTTAACTTCTGGAACATTCTTCCAGAAGAACTTATATCCTGCAGTACCGTGTCTAGTTTTAAGCAGGGGTTGGACCGCAACTGGGGTAAGTTGTTTCCTGAATACTCGCCTTAATTGCTTTACAAGCTTAGGTTTTTCATTTTTTAGCGTTATCCCGTTAATATGCTGAGGGCTAGAGTTCTTGTGTTTTTTAATTTTTATTATACACAATGCTACTTCAACTAACCTCTCACCGTGCTGGTGAAGAGAAACTGCTTTTTCTTTTTCCAGCATCGGCTATAACGCGGTGCTTCCTAAGTTCAACCCGGATAATCTCTTGGCTTCGCGATAGGCGAAGATTCCAAACAGACAAAAAGAATATACGTTTTGGCAGTGGTGGGTGCTTCTCTAAGGCTTTCCACCGAAAAAAATTCTGGACGCTCGATTGGCTTGTTAGCCACATACTGTCCTGTGCAAACTGAACTGAACTGAACTGAACTAGTTGGAAGCGCCAATTTTGATCGTATTTGTACACGTTATAATTTGTTACTATCATGTCCACTGCCACTAAACCGACTAAAACAGAAATCAATTCAATTTTGTCAAAGCTCAAAACTTTGCCATCAAATAAGGTACATGTTTTAGATTTTCAATTTTCATGAACGTTTAGCAATGCTTTGATTGCGGTCGTGGGAATCCAACCTGGGCTAGTGTGACGTATGGAATATTTCTTTGTATTGACTGTTCTGCTGTTCATCGTTCTCTTGGCGTTCATATCAGTTTTATCAGATCAACACAACTCGACACTAATTGGACTTGGGTGCAACTCCGTGCTATGCAGGTCGGCGGGAATGAGAATGCGGTAATTTGCGTGTTCGTATCATTTTTAGAGGGTTTTCTTTAACCAACATAATTGTCGAACAAATGATGTGCAACAAAAGTACCACAGTCGAGCAGCAGAGCTTTATAGAGAGAAATTGCGGAAAGCAGCAATGGATGCAATGAAAATTCATGGCACAAAGGTAATAAACTTGTGCACTCAATTTTTCAAGGTTCAAATCGAAACGCACGATGAACCGACCGATTCACCTAATAAAGAATCGGACTTTTTCACTGAGCACTCAGAAACAGACAATATAGAATCTACCACTGACGCAGGTTTATTCAATCGACCAAATTCATTAGCACGTAAGATACAGTTTTTGTGTACCTTGTCGATTTGTGCTTGCGCTTCTTTTTTTTCTTATTTTGTATAGATGGCATAGGAATTTTTCGTTTAGGCTGCGTTTAAGCTACATTCAATTTATTGACGTAGTCCAGTCACTGACATCATTGTCATTCAGATGAATGGTTTTCATTTAACGGTGGGTTGAACGCATCAGCTGTTATAACAGAAAACGATATATGAATTCCGATTTTCTCAGTGTCAGCTTTGGTTTTCAATGAGCCGAAAACAATAACTCTAACGTCTTTTTCATCAGCTAGTGGACGAATAGTGTTGCTTTCCATATAATATGATGTGTATGACCAAATCTCGGGTCATTAGACCAGGCCACAATTTTGTTGGTCTTCCTGTAGATTCTCGCATTTCTCCAGCCTAGATTTCAATTCCATAATTTAAGATAGCCTACAATTAACAAACGCTTCGATCGGATCACGGTTAGCAAATCATTAACAAACACCTTGAAAAAAATGACCGAGAAACGACCCTTGTGGAATTGAATTTATTTGTGACTGTCATGGTTGTATGTGCGCCGGGATACTGCCAAATCGCCCGTGCCTAAACAGGGGAACAATTAGTGTTCACGAGCAAATCCTTTGACCAAAGATCCCTAACCACAAGACAGCGGGCTGAAACCGGGTTCATTTGACCTCTATCCGTCGACCTTCCTAGTATGTGTAGCTTCTATTTGCGCCCGAACGACACAACCCAGTATAACTTGATGGGTCACGGAGGTCCAGTATCTTCGCGATGGGACGCTTATAAGACACCGGAGGTCGCATCTTTAGGCTCCGAAAATTCGTCGTTCACATGAACTCGATTCGTCCGTACAAACAGAAAAGCCGCAATCCATTCAAGCAGAGTGCCGTCAAAGTTCAATGTCTTCAGCTTCGCGATTAGACGATCGTGTGGTACGCTTTCCCAATGTATATGAAAATTACATCAACTGAACTCATTTTCATTCATTCTGTTTTGCCTTGTCACATATTTTCGTGGCTAACGCGGGCTTTTATTTAAATCTCCGTAAAATGCATTCACTTTGATCTGTGAAGGTTTTAGAAAAAATCATTTATCAATATTCAATATATTTTCATCCTTTTGCGTTCATCCACCTCATGATTTTGCTTGCTATTTTCAGCGAAGAATGACGATTCATCTCTCGTTGGACCTGATATAAATAAGCCTACAGACGTATCTGGGACTGTGGATCAAATCCAAGTTTCAAAATCTCGAAAGTCGAAATCCTCAAAGGTACGTACCATTTTAATTGGTTGATCATGCACGATAATTCACCGCCTCAGATTCTTTCGTTTTACGTATATTCCAGTGATCATTCGTAAAGTTGACAAAAAGCAATAAGAGTCACTTTAGTTTATTTCACAACATGTGGCGGGCTAATAGATTGATTGTGTGAATATCGGTATAGACGCAAAGTTAACATCCACCGCCTTCCGTCAATCGACATTTAATGCTTGCTAAGCTAACATTCGTTGTTAATGTTTTTCATGTTGTGGATATATCGAGTTTAATCTGTTCGGGTTATTCTCCTGCTCGTTATCATCAGCAAAAACTGACCCAGTACACGATACCTGACAGTAGCTTAGCCCACGTGCAGTCCTTGATTGTGCGGCACATTACCTGAATCAGGCTTGTGATTTTATACATATGTACATCAGTATATTGATCAACTATCGTTTATTTGCCATACAACCTTGTCGCGATGAAATGTCGAATAGACGGGGAAGGTTGGGGGTTTAACGCTACTGAACTGGTAGATGTTTATGCACAGGCACAATGGGATAAGCTTCTTACGGTTTAATGGGTACACACATTCAATCAAGCTTACTGAACAAGTAGAGCGGTTCCAGCATGACTGATTTATTGCGGTTTTCACTGTCATACATCATAGTTTTTCCTCGTCACTCCACTTAACACGATGTTGAGTCGTATCACCTAGAGTAACAAATCGCTTCCTTTATGCTTACTCTCCGGGAGTCATGATACTCCATTCTTAATCATGCTTAACACAAGCCTACTTTTCACACTTGTAGATGGGTGCGAAAAAAGGCGGTTTGGGCGCATCGAAAATTAAAGCAGATTTCAGTGCAATCGAATCCGCTGCATTGCATGCCGATTTGGAACAAGAACAACAATCCGCAACGGCCAAAAAGTTGGCCATGGAAGAGTTGGAAAAAGAAGCTGAGCGAATGTTGGTTTGCGATCTTGTTTTGCACATTCACACAAGCTTTTGTTCTGATTTTATTTTATATATATATATATATGTGTGTGTGTGTGTATGAAATCACAAGTCTGGTTTAGGCAAACTACCGCACAGTGATGGTCTGGACGTCAGTTAATATAGTGCCAGGTTGCCCAGACCCAGACAAATAGTTTGTTCG
>JACCGJ010000702.1:0-21230 GCA_013407085.1 Atriophallophorus winterbourni | reverse complement strand
GTTCGGCCGCATCTTGAATACTGTGTTCAAAAGTGGTGTCCTCACTACAAAAAGGACATCCTTCGACTTGAAAGTGTGCAGCGCCTCGCAACTCGCATGATTGAAGGTCAGCGAGGGAAACCGTACGCTGTGCGCCTAATGTCTCTCGATCTTTTCTCCCTTAAGCGCCGTCGTTTAAGAGGTGACTTAATAGAAACCTTTAAGATCTTGAAGGGTTTGAGTGGCGTGCAAATGAACGACTTCTTTACCTTAAGTCCCGAGCTGGGCACCCGGGGCCACTCACTTAAAATTGCTAAGAAACGATGTCGGCTAGACTCCAGGAAACACTTTTTCAGCCTTAGGGTTGTTAACTTCTGGAACATTCTTCCAGAAGAACTTCTATCCTGCAGTACGGTGTCTAGTTTTAAGCAGGGGTGGGACCGCAACGGGGTAAGTTGTTTACTGAATAAACTCGCCTAATTGCTTTACAAGCTTTTAGGTTTTTCATCTTTTAGCGTTTCCCGTAAATATAGTGAGGGTAGAGTTCTCTGTGCTTTTAATTTTATTATACACCAATGCTACTTCAGCTGACCTCTCACCGTGCTGGTGAAGAGAAACTGCTTTTTCTTTTTCCAGCATCGGCTATAACGCGGTGCTTCCTAAGTTCAACCCGGATAATCTCTTGGCTTCTTGATCGGCGAAGATTTCAAATAGACAAAAAGAATAAACGTTTTGGCAGTGGTGGGTGCTTTCCTGCTGCTTTCCACTAGAAGAAATTCTGGACGCCCCATTGGTTGTTAGCCACATACTGTCCTGTGCAAACTGAACTGAACTGAACTGAACTAAAATTAGGCCTTCAGTTGGAAGCGCCAATTTTGATCGTATTTGTACACGTTATAATTTTTTACTATCATGTCCACTGCCATTAAACCGACTAAAACTGAAATCAATTCAATTTTGTCAAAACTCAAAACTCTGCCATCAAATAAGGTACATGTTTTAGATTTTCAATTTTCATGAACGTTTAGCAATGTTTTGATTGCGGCCGTGGGAATCCAACCTGGGCTAGTGTGACGTATGGAATATTTCTTTGTATTGACTGTTCTGCTGTTCATCGTTCTCTTGGCGTTCATATAAGTTTTATTAGATCAACGCAACTCGACACTAATTGGAATTGGGTGCAACTTCGTGCTATGCAGGTCGGCGGGAATGAGAATGCGGTAATTTGCGTGTTCGTATCATTTTTAGAGGGTTTTCTTTAATCAACATAATTGTCGAACAAATGATGTGCAGCAAAAGTACCACAGTCGAGCAGCAGAGCTTTATAGAGAGAAATTGCGGAAAGCAGCAATGGATGCAATGAAAATTCATGGCACAAAGGTAATAAACTTGTTGACTCAATTTTTCAAGGTTCAAATCGAAACTCACGATGAACCAACCGATTCACCTGATAAGGAATCAGACTTTTTCACTGAGCACTCAGAAACAGACAATATGGAATCTACCACTGACGCGGGTTTATTCAATCGACCAAATTCATTAGCACGTAAGATTTGTGCTTGCGCTTTTCTTCTTCTTTTTCTTATTTTGTATAGACGGCATAGGAATTTTCGTTTAAGCTGCATCACATTCTATTTATTGACGTAGTCCAGTCACTGACATCATTGTCATTCAGATGAATGGTTTCCATTTAACGGTGGATTGAACGCATTTGCTTTTATAACAGAAAACGATCTATGAATTCCGATTTTCTCAGTGTCAGCTTTGGTTTTCAATGAGCCGAACACAATAACTCTAACGTCTTTTTCATCAGCTAGTGGATGAATAGTGTTGCTTTCCATATAATATGATGTGTATGACCAAATCTCGGGTCATTAGACCAGGCCACAATTTTGTTGGTCTTCCTGTAGATTCTCGCATTTCTCCAGCCTAGATTTCAAGTCCATAATTTAAGATAGCCTACAATCAACAAACGCTTCGATCGGATCACGGTTAGTAAATCATTAACAAACGCTTTGAACAAAAATGACCAAGAAACGACCCTTGTGGAATTGAATTTATTTGCGGTTGTCATGGTTGTATGTGCGCTGGGATACTGCCAAATCGCCCGTGCCTAAACAGGGGAACAATTAGTGTTCACGAGCAAATCCTTTGACCAAAGAGCCCTAACCACAAGGCAGTGAGCTGAAACCGGGTTCAGTTGACCTCTATCCATCGACCTTCCTAGTATGTGTAGCTTCTATTTGCGACCGAACGACACAACCCAGTATAACTCGATGGATCACGGAGGTACACAAACCATCGCACCACGTTAAGGTCCAGTATCTGCGCGATGGGACGTTTATAAGACACTGGAGGTCGCAACTCTAGGCTCCGAAAATTCGTCGTTTACATGAACTCGATTCGTCCGTCCAAACAGAAAAGCCGCAATCCATTCAAGCAGAGAGCCGTCAAAGTTAAATGTATTCAGCTTCGCGATTAGACGATCGTGTGGTACGCTTTGCCAATGTATATGAAAATTACGTCAACTGAACTCATTTTCATTCATTCTATTTTGCCTTGTCACATATTTGCGTGGCTAACGCGGGCTTTTATTTAAATCTCCGTAAAATGCATTCACTTTGATCTGTGAAGGTTCTAGACAAAATCATTTATCAATATTCAATATATTTTCATCCTTTTGCGTCCATCCACCTCATGATTTTGCTTGCTATTTTCAGCGAAAAATGACGATTCATCTCTCGTTGGACCTGATATAAATAAGCCTACAGACGTATCTGGGACTGTGGATCAAACCCAAGTTTCAAAATCACGAAAGTCGAAATCCTCAAAGGTACGTACCATTTTAATTGGTTGATCATGCACGATAATTCACCGCCTCAGATTCTTTCGTTTTACGCATATTCCAGTGATCATTCGCAAAGTTGACAAAAAGCAATAAGAGTCACCTTAGTTTATTTCACAACATGTGGCGGGCTAATAGATTGATTGTGTGAATATCGGTATTGACGCAATGTTAACATCCACCGCCTTCCGTCAATCGACATTTAATGCCTGCTAGGCTAACATTCGTTGTTATTTTTTCATGATGTGGATTTATCGAGTCTAATCTGTTCGGGTTATTCTCCTGGTCGTCATCATCATCAAAGACTACCCCAGTACAAGATACTGGACAGTATCTTAGCCCACGTGAAGTCCTTGATTGTGCGGCACTTTACCTGGATCAGGCTTGTAATTTTATACATACACCAGTATATTGATTAGCAAGTGGTTTACTGCCTTGTCGCAATGAAATGTCAAATAGACGGGGAAGGTTGGTGGTTTATCGCTACTGAACCGGTAGATGCTTATTCACAAGCACAATGGGATAAGCTGCTCACGGTTTAATTGATACACATTCAATCAAGCTTACTGAACGAGTAGAGCGATTCCATCATGACTGCTTTATTGCGGTTTTCACTGTCATACATCTTTTTTTTCCTCGTCACTCCACTTAACACGATGTTGAGTCGTATCACCTAGAGTAACAAATCGCTTCCTTTATGCTTACTCTCTGGGAGTCATGATACTTCATTCTTGATAATGCTTAACACAAGCCTACTTTTCATACTTGTAGATGGGTGCGAAAAAAGGCGGTTTGGGCGCATCAAAAATTAAAGCAGATTTCAGTGCAATCGAATCCGCTGCATTGCATGCCGATTTGGAACAAGAACAACAATCCGCAACTGCCAAAAAGTTGGCCATGGAAGAGTTGGAAAAAGAAGCTGAGCGAATGTTGGTTTGCGATCTTGTTTTGCACATTCACACAAGCTTTTGTTCTGATTTTATTTTGGCCCCATGCAATTCTGCAATGTATATATGTGTATGAAATCACAAGTCTGGTTTAGGCAAACTACCGCACAGTAATGGACTGGACGTCAGTTAATATAGTGCCAGGTTGCCCAGACCCAGACAAATAGTTTGTTCGGAAATCTATTCGTAGATGTTGATTGCCTTGCGAGTCGAAGTTTGTCAATCACGACGCAGTCGAGTTTGCAAACACGATGATTTATTTCTGGGAAATAAAGGTGTCTGAATGAATTAATTAATTAAATAGCGGGTCTAGATTCTTCAAAATTATCACATAACTTGATGTATAGAAAGCGTGGGTTACGCATAATTTTTTGCCGATAATGGTTGAAGCAGATTTTTATTTGGAAAGATATTACGTGTCTACCTCAGATTCATTTCCTACCTGTTGTTGTTGTTGGCCTCCTTCGGTCGATGTCGACCATGTATGTACATCACAATGGCATGAATGTTCATGTTCTACAGGTTTTTGAATGACTAAACAGTCCGATTCAGGAGGAACAATCTCTCACGCAGCGCTGGCAACGAAAGTCAGAACTCGGTTGTATTGCATCAGCTTGCAGACGACGCTTTACATAATGCCTCCAATGTGAGCGGTCAAGAGAAAGTTCTTCTCAACTCACCAGGTCAATGCCAAGAGCTTATATATCTCTTTTGTAAACGTCTTTGTACCGCAAGTGCGGTCTGCCCAATGGTTGATTTCCTGATTGCAACTCTCCATAGAGTAGATCTTTCGGAATACGACCATTTTCCATTCTGTAGACGTGACCAAGCCACCGCAGGCGGCGCTGTCGCAGTAGGGTGAACATGCTCTGTAGATCAGCTTCCTACCTGTACGTTGCATTAAATCAGAGACAAGAGTACCACACACTCATTGTCTGTACTTGAGCTAGGATACTGTGCGTTGCACAGGGCTAGAAAGACAGCAGTTCTTTTCGTCTTAAGTGAGTTGAAGCCAAGCTTACTCTTGCTCCTTCTGGTTCTTATTTTTGTTTTATCAATTTGGGCAAATATGGTTATCTTCTCCCAAAAACTCATATGATCCTTTGAAACCTTTATGATTCTCGGTTCTGATTGATCTATTTTTTTGTCTGCCGTTTTGTTCACACCAAAAGTATAAATAGAGAGGAGTCGCAACCTAATCCGCCTTTTAGCCAAGCTGTAAAAGCTCTTTTCCTGAATGTTTTGTCTTTGTTCTTGCTGTACGTAGTGTTGGGTCTACTTGTATGTATGGCATGAAATCACAAGCCTGATCCAGGCAAAGTGCCGCACAGTCGAAAACTGAAGGTGGGCTACTTAGTGAGTTGTGACTAATTGTGTATAAGCACTCTCTACAGCACAGATGTGCGATTATCCAGTGCGTCTGTGCTGTTCATCGCACTAAATTAATCTGCCACTGATAGTGATCTGCATGCGAAAACACGCTTTGTCTCACTGCCATTTATATGTTCGCTCTCGTATCTGACTAAATGAATCAATGAACGCACAAGCCTGATCCAGGCAAAGTGCTGTACAGTCAGAGACTGCACATGGGCTAAGATGCTGTCAGGTTGCCCAGGCCTAGATAGATATGAGAAAAAAAATAGAAATGGTAATGAGACTCCAGACTGTTTCAGCATGCAGCTCATCACCGATGGCCAATCAATTTAGCACGATGTTAGCCGCACAGCACAGAAGTACTGTACGATTGCACATCCGTGCAACCGGGCGACCTGACATTGTCTCAGCCCACGCACTTTGTATGGATCAGGTTTGTGATTTCGTGCATACATGCAATTGAGTATAAAGGTTTCTCTAATCGACCTCATGATTATGCTGACTAAGCTTTGAAGTTTTTAACCACTACGACATTAAGTTTTACTCCTCATGATGGTGACTGCCGTGCTATCATTCTATAGTTTGCGGGTCAAAGTGAAGACGATCAGTGTCCATTTTTAAATCGTGCATTATTTATCTACCTCGCACTATATTGATTTGCCACTGCTGCCGAGCTATATGCGAATAAACGCTGGAGTCTAAATGCTATTTGTCGTTTTCTATGACTGTCTAGGTTTGGGTACCCCGACAGTAGCTCAGCCCACCTACAGTCTATGACTATGTGGCACTTTGTCTTCTCTCAGGTTTGCGATCTTATTCGACATTCGTATGCTAATTTTACTTATTTTTCTCACAATTTTCAGAGCTTCCGTGCGTCTTACGTACAAAGAGGAAGAAGCGAACCGCACGACCGGCGATTCAATCATTGCTTCGCACCGTGAAGACCAGTTGGAACGCCTTGGCATGGGTGCGAAACATCTTGGTGGACGGTATGTAACAATAAATGCATGCGCTTTTAGGTAGATATGAGTAGCCACAAACCGCTTCTTTTAAAACTCGTGTTCATAGTTTGTCGAAGCACTTTGCTGGACCTCGTACAGTGTGCTCGTACTACAGAAAGGCAGCTTAAGTATCACCTGATACGCGTGTAGTCTATGACAGTGCGGCACTTTGTCTGGATCCGGCTTGTAACTTCATACATACATACATACTGGGGACGCCGCTTTGTACTTAAATTCCCAAGACTTCATTGAAGCCGACTCATACTCCAGGAGGTGATAGTGGCACAAAGGAGGTAAAGTAAGTACATACATACATGTACGCTATGCTATGCAAGTTAGAACGGTTACACTTTTTTCGTACATAACTTGAAGGCGATGTTTCAACCGAATTTAATAATATCCCTTGTATCATATAAAGCTAATTTAACTTTCTTTACTTTCCGCTTCAGTGGTCCGGTTTCGCACTCAGCTCTTTCAGACTTACAGACCATTCAACAAGAAGGCCGTGCCAGCGGCCCAACGCAATCTTTCACAGCCACTTCATTCAATCTGGATCATTACTTTTCCGATGACTTGATTCCCATGAGTAAATCTGGATCAGGTGTTTCATCTTGTAAGTCTCGCGGTTGTTTTGATCGATTATTTCACGTGATTTTTTCATCGTTGATATCTTGGCGAATGTATGAAAGCACAAGCCTGATCCAGGCAAAGTGCCGCACAGCCAGAGACTGCACGTGGGCGAAGATACTGTCAGGTTGCCCAGGCCTAGACAGATATGATGGGGAAATAGAAATGGTAGTGAGACTCCAGCGTGTACTCGCGTGCAGCTCACTACCGTTGGCCAATCAATTTTGCACGATGTTAGCCGCACAGCACAGAAATGCTGCACGATTGCACATCCGTGCAATATCTTGGCCAACGCTGCACTCGTGGTTATGTATTGCGAACACTCAGTGTCATGATTGTTTGTGTTGTACACCTTTTGCATACAGTTACTAAAATATTATTTATGCTAGATATCTCTTGCAAACGTGCAAACAAGAACCTGACCAAGACGTTGATCATTTTGTGCTAAAACTAAAGTCTTTGGCCAAGGATTGTGAATTCAAAACTGTCACTGCAGTGGAATGTCAAAACGAATGTATCCGAGATGCTGTGATAAACGGAATTCAGTCCTCTTCTATTCGCGAAAAAACTGTTGGCGCAGTCGGAACTCCGTCTAGACGGAGCACACTGATTTGCGAGATCTCTTGAATTAGCTCACAAACAGTCTCAGTCATATACAGGTAATCAGTCCCTCTCATGTTCAGCGATACCATCCACACAACAGAAACCGGCCGAGCCCTCACCACAGTCTGATCTGTGTGGCGATCATACCACTGCTTTATCAACATCCATGCAAATTTGTTATTTCTGTGGTTATACCCGACAAAAAATGCCCTGCACGAGAATCAGTGTGCAATCTTTGTGGCAAAAGAGGTCATTTTCAGCGCGTATGCCGTTCGAAAACTAGACTCAATCACCATACAAACTGCGCGTTGATGCCAGTTTCATCATCTATGTCTGTTGCCGCTGCACCTGCTTGCTTATCCCGCACTATCACAACTGTTGAAATCAACGGAATCTCCCTCCGTGCTCTTGTCGATACTGGGAATTCTTGTAGTTTTATCAGCTCTAACATAGTAAATTCATACAATTGGAAAGTTCAGTGGTCAAAATGGCGTCTAAGACACTCTCTTGTCAAACGATGGGTTATTGTTCTGTATCCATTCAATACGGATGTGCCCTATATAAAAATTTCAAACTACTCGTACTACCTAATCTCTGCACTGAAGTCCTATTTGGACATAACTTCCTTGGTCTGCACTCCAATATCGAAATTCCATTCGGTGGTGATCGTGATGCATTTATCCTCTGCGGCTTGACTGCTGCAAGCGTTGAATCTCCCTCACTCTTTGCGAACTTGTCGCCAGCTTGCAAGCCTATTGCAACCAAATCGAGACGACATTGCCCAGATGATGAACAATTCATAAGAACTGAAGTTGACCGCTTGTTGCAAGAAGGCATAATTGAATATTCAACGTCACCATGGAGAGCCCAAGTGCTTATCACAAAGAATACGAACCACAAACGTCGAATGGTCGTGGATTACAGTCAGACCATCAATCAGTTTACATATTTGGATGCGTACCCATTGCCGCGTCTTGATAACAGGATCGAAGAGATCTCACGCTTCGGAATTTATAGTACTCTGGACCTTTTATCTGCTTGCCATCAAATTCCGATAGCTGCAACCGACCGTCCATATACCGCTGTTGAAGCTTCTGGTAGCTTATTCCAGTTATGCCGCATACCGTTTGGTGTTACAAATGGTGTAGCATGTTTTCAACGCGCTATTGACGGCATCATTAAGGCCGAAAATTTTTAAACTCATAATTTACCGACAACTCGTTGGGAGACTGTTTTACCTGATGCTCTACACAGCCTCCGGTCATTGCTGTGCACATCTACGAATCACACACCTCATGAACGCATGTTTCAGTATGCTCGACGCTCTTGTTCTGGGACCTCTCTGCCTTCTTGGCTAACTACGCCAGGTTCGGTCCTCCTACAGCGATGCGATCGGTCATCTAAGTATCAACCGTTGGTGGAAGAAGTGGAGCTTCTGAGTTGTAACCCTCATTACGCTCGTATTGCTCATCAAGATGGCAGAACGGAAACTGTATCACTCCGCCGTTTAGCCCCAACAGTTCGGGAAACGACAACAGACCTTTGTGTTCAACCTGACTCCGATACAAACATCGAACAAAGGACCTCGGATGTAACACAGGAAGACCACAACAATAATTCCCGATCAGTGGAGATGTTGCCTATGTCATCGCATGAAACCCTTACCCCTACTTACCCGGAACTACTAGAAAAGCAGCAACGGGTTCGCCCCTACGATCTGAGAAATCGTGAAGCCTAAAATTAATTTGGCCTTTAATCGTACGAGCTGACTCAAAACAAAGCCGGGGTGAATGTCATGATTGTTACTTGTTTGTGCTGTACACCTTTTGCATACAGTTACTAAACTTTCATATTTACATTTCAGCTCATGTACTCTCGTTCTAGATAAGTAAAGCGTTACTTATTCTATACTAACGTGACTTCCTTTTGAACTGAATTCGGATCAGATTCTACAACGTTACACAGTTGTTAGTATGTTTGGTTGTCTATGTGCGAACGGCGGCTCGGTCAGCGTCGGAAGTCGATAATCCCGCATCGTCAAAACTTAACCCAACTACCATAGTCTGTGCATTGTTGATTTGCTTCTATCCATGAATATCACTACAGAAAACTCTAGCAAGGATAGCCCCGCTAAGTATTTCAGGGTACCAGCCTTTTCTCAAACAGTTTCGGATAACAGCGCTGGCCGAAAATGAGAAGATATCGGATGTGCGCTGTGCACAAGGTCCATGTTTCACTCTCACATAGTAATTTAACCCGAAATAATGCTTCGTGTACACTCCCTTGAGAAATAGGGACAGTCCTATTCGCCACCACAAATGCTAGGGTCGCCCTGGAACGGTATCTCCGACATGGGCAGCAACTACTGCAAAAATGCTTGTATCACAACAGCTTTCCCCTTCAAAAATTCGTCAAGCCACGGGCAATACAATTTATGTAAACATGTATGTATGTATGTATGTGCCTGACATAACTTTTGCACATTCTTTCCAAGTTCAGACCTTTTGCATTCTCGTACTGAGTGTAACGCTGTAGAATCTGATCCGAATTGAGTTCAAAAGGAAGTCACGTTAGTATAGAATAAGTAACGTTTTACTTATCTAGAACGAGAGTACATGAGCTGAAATGTAAATATGAAAGTTTAGTAACTGTATGCAAAAGGTGTACAGCACAAACAAGTAACAATCATGACAAACTGACCTCAAGTTGTGCTCCCCTAGTCGATTTTTAACGCTTGAGAATTCGTTTGGAAACTGTGTTCAGTGTTAGTACTGAGTATCTCGGACTGTTCGCTTAACCATACGCACCGATGCTCTCCGAAATAAGTTGTTCGGTAGTAATGTTGATATAGAGAAGCCGATCAACCTGCATAGGTTACGCTGGTTGGGTCACGTTTTACGGATGCCGGACCACCTACTTCCTAAACGGATACTTTTTGCGACGCCACATCCTGATTGGCGTAAATCTCGTGGTGGCCAAACCGTGACATGGCATATGCAGTTGGAAACCCTTACTAGTAACCTTTCCAAAAACGACGCAGAGCATCTTGTAGGCTGGTGTCCCCGCGTTCAGATATCGCAATGGCTAGTAACGCTTCAGGATATGTCCCGAAACCGTGTTCAATGGCGGTCTCTTACTAAGCATCTTCTTGGAGTGTTTGCTTAACCTTGTATGTTGCCAAGCGTAGTGACGAGAAAATGCTTGTTATGATGCATGACAGTAAAAGCCGCAAGGAAGCTGCCATGCTGATGTCGCTCTACTCGTTCACGAAACTTGTTTGAATCCATGTTCTATTCGAGGTGTAGGCATCTCTTCCCATTTTGTTTGTGCTTAGTGTTCTATTGAATCCGTAGCTACTGAAATCCCACCCTTCCCCATCTTTTAGGATTTTACTTTTTCATGGTTGTGTGGCAGCTAAGCATTCGGTACATGCTACCGGTGTAATGCTGTCTGTGATGACGATGATGATGTTGTCAAGCGGAGTGGCTTGCTGTGATGTATGACTGCGAAAACGCAGAAACCTGTCGTGCTGATGGTTATAAAGAAGGTAAATGCCGTCATCTTGCTTGGTAAGGGTGCTTCATCATCTATTGTATCGAGATGTTAATTGCACCGTCATCACCATCATGGAGCACAGTTCTGGAGCCAGACAAAGTGCTCAGCAACGTGAAGTTGGAAAAGCGAATAAGAAAACGCGTAAAAAGAAAGTGGACAAATGGTGAAAACAGCTTGTTTTTGTAGTTTCACTATATACGATATTGTGATTTTATGCAGTGACGGAATAAAAAATTGATACATAATAAACTACAATGACGCAACTTACCTCGGCTGGCAGTCATATCGCTTGAAGTTTACGACCAACTATTAGGCGAATCAGTTGGACCTCATCCAATACTTCTGTGCTGTGCTGCTAACACCGTGCTAAATTGATTGGCCAATGGTGGTGAGCTGCATGCTGAAAGAGGCTGGGGTCTCACTACCATTTCTCTTTTCTTTCTCATCTGTCTAGGCCTGGGCAACCTGACAGTATCATAGCCCACGTGCAGTCTCTGACTGTACGGCACTTTGCCTGGATCAGGCTTGTGCTTTCATACATCCAGTCGTATGAATACGTCCCATTGAGCTACACTGAGATGCTTTATCCTAGCGTACGACTTCGTGGACTAGCCACCTGGTTATTTCTGCCAGCCTTTACCAAGCTCTGCGCGGTATAGTAAGCTATAATGAGGCATTCTTAAAACCTCTCCCAACCATAGCAAAAGATGTAGCACATCAGCATTTCTCTTAGTCCGTGGCCTCTTGGTCTAAACACTAAACATCAACGCCCCCGAATGCGAGCAATTCTACACAGGCAATTATTGTCAGAAATAGAAATTGCACAGTACAAAAGTACTGTGCGATTGCACATCTGTTCAAGCATTCGGTCCTTGTTATCGACGTCGATGTGGCTTGGTTGATGGTGCAGTCTGAGTGTTATCGTGAGCTCAAGAAACCTGACAGTATCTTTGTCCCCATCGCTATATGTATAAATGTAATCTTTTTTTAATTTCAGCCTATTTTTCTAGAAATAATCGTGAATGGACAGATGACTGGACTGTCGTCACACCTGCGGATGTGCGTTCGTCTCCCGTTGATCGTTCTCCTGTGCGCAATAAGAGTACAACTTCCGACTGGCGTCGGCCCGCTGACAAACCCGCGTCCTCTTCTAGCCACCAAACAACATCTGATATGCCCGACGATCTGCGTCGAAAATTCGCAAACTCTTCAGCAATCTCCTCTGAAGCGTACTTTGGCCGAGAAGAGGTTAGTGATTGCGATTTTTCTGTTTTGAATATGGAAGTCGATTTCTTGGTGCGCTGCAGTTAAGTCATGATGGCCTGACAGTATCTTAGCCCACGCCCAGTCTCTGACTGTGCGGCACTTTGCCTAGATCAAGCTTGTGCTTTCATACCATACCATAAGTCATGATGTCAAAGAAAAGTTTACCACCAAGGCACTTTTAGCGCACGTAGCAATGTGTTGTTTTTTATTAACCGTAGTCAAAAGACGACGGTGGAGATGGTTGGGTCATGTCTGCAGGATGGATTCCAGTTCGCATACGAAGGTAGCCATTCACTGGCTTCCCCAAGGTAAACGAAAAAGGGGACGGCCCAAGGAAACTTGGCGCAGAACGTTGGAACGCGAACTACATGCACAAGGATTCACGGTGCAGACGGCAACGGAAGCAGCGGCAGACCGGAACTACTGGCGTGAGGTTGTCTTCGCCTCATGTGCCACCCGGCACGGAGAGGACTGACTGACTGATTGTATAAGACACTTACACGTGTTTTGGCGATGTGACTCAAGTGATCGTCCTAGCACCTTACTTTGTGCTGTGCTGCTAACACCGTGCTAAATTGATTGGCCAGAGGTAGTGAGCTGCATGCTGATACAGGCTGGAGTCTCACTACCATTTCCTTTTTTTCTTCCTCATATCTGTCTAGGCCTGGGCAACCTGACAGTATCTTAGCCCACGTGCAGTCTGTGACTGTGCGGCACTTTGCCTGGATCAGGCTTGTGCTTTCATACCATACCATGCGTACTGAAAGACGCACTGTTTTTGACACCCGTTGCCTGTGTAGGATTGCTTGCGTTCGGTGGCAGCATCGCGCGTTGAAAAATGAAAAAATCACCGTAGCGCTCGGCTCAGTTGGGCGTATTCGTTTGCCTCGGTGGGGTCCAAAAGCTCCACCTAATTTATTGGCTGGAAACTTTACGAGATATGGCTGCAAACCGCAGTCAATGGCGCCAGTGTATTTTATTATGTATGTCATAATTTTTTAATCCGGTGTTATTTGATGAAAAAACATGAAAACACAACAAAAAATCACAAAATTGCATTTAGTGAAACTACAAAATCAAGCTGCTTTTTGCGCATTTGCTTTTGTATATTCCGCTTGCTTATCTGCTTTTCCTGTTTCATATTGCTTGGCACTTTGTTTGGCTCCAGTCTTGTGCTTCGTGGTGATGATGATGATAGTCCAGGCCACTTGTCATGAGCGCTAAGTTTGTCTTTTTGAGCACATGGACAAACCAGTGCAGTCTTCGCTGTTGGATGTATACAAAGAGCGATAGCGTTAGATACTCGTCAGTATTTCAGACGCCCATTATCTTATGGCATCAATTGCACATCACGTACAATGATCATAGATCCTTCAACCTCATCAGTCACGCCGCCGGTAGTGAGCTGCATGCTGAAACACGCTGGAGTTTTACTACCATTTCTATTTCCCCCTCATATCTGTCTAGGCCTGGGCAACCTGACAGTATCTTAGCCCACGTGCAGTCTCTGACTCACGGCACTTTGCCTGGATCAGGCTTGTGCTTTCATTCATACTTACATACATCAGTCACGCCTCACATTCGTTAAACAGTGCACGGCGGATCGCTGCTTGGGATAAACGTATTTCAGTTTTTTGATTCCAGTGCTGCGTCAAATGATCTTTCAGCTGTAAAAACGCTTTATGTGTACAATCAACCCTTAACTTCACTTCATATTTCGTATGATCGTTGGTTAGCATACCGGAACCGATGTATTTGAAGACTTGAACATATTCAGTCGGACTGCAATGGAAACTCAATTACTGAACAACTTGGTTTGATGCGTTTGTCTCACGGTCGACTTTTGCAGCGAAGCTATTAATGCAGTGCAAAAACGTTCGCAGTGTTTCGGCATTTCACTAAGAACAACTACATCATCAGCGGCTGGTTGACCTGACCTAGACTAGAAAGAGGTGCTGACAATGAGACTGCAGCTAATGCAGCTACTCACCAATAGCGTTCAATTTAAGACGGTTCCCCTTGCGTTACAGATCCGTTGTGCGATTGTAAACACGAACCTCTGTACTCCCTTTAGTCGTGTCTCTGAACTCGCTCGAGGTTGGTAATTGCATATTTTCGTTTATTACTTTGAAACTGCTGATGTGGAACTAGTACCTCCTAGACGTGCTTCGAGACAATCGCTTCATCACTAGACAACTGTGGACAACAGTGAAAGTTCTGAGCTCCAAATGATTTGCTGTCACCCTCTAATCCGGACAATTTCGTTGCTTAGAAAATTGGGTATGATGAGGGGTTACCGCCTTTCCAAACTGGGTATCCCATGGATACGAGTCCGCAGACTCCCGAATATCATCGTTGAGCACAGCCTTACACCGGTACCAAGGTGAGTACATCACTGTTACCACGTTGGTGAATTTATGGCGGTATGCATTCGTTCCGATCAATTCAGTCAAAATAATTCCTTTTTCTTTCTGTATAGCTAAATGTGATTGCCTCTTTCTACTTTTCCCCCAGTCGAATGAACCTGGGCTGGCACGATTTCAAGGATCAGCCTCGATTTCTAGCGATGATTACTTCGGTCGACCAACCCCGGCACCTCACGCGCAAATGTCCAATGAAATTCAATTGATCAAGGACAGCGTTCGCGAAGGTGTCACAAAGGTTGCCGGTCGTCTGTCCACTCTGGCCAGCGGTCTGGTTAGCAACCTACAGGTACGCTACGGCGTTAGGCCATCTGAGCTTTTTGTTCGAATTTGTCACCAGCCATCTCGTTTAATTTCCGGTATATTTTTCACTACTCATGTGGTTGTGCGATTACTTTGCCTAAATTGTTGTTGTTGGCCTTCTTCGGTCAATGTCCTTCATGGACGTAGATCACTCGCGCATTCGTTTTTTCATGTTCTACAGCTTTTCGAATGACTGTACAGTCTTTCCCGCAGCGCTAGCAACGACAAGCAGAACTCGGTCGATCGGCGTCAGTTGCACGCCGGCGGCTTGATCTGCGAAGAGCTATATCTGCTTCTCCTCAGCTTGCAGACGACTCTTTAGGACTGCCTTGATCGAATGAACCTGGGCTGGCACGATTTCAAGGATCAGCCTCGATTTCTAGCGATGATTACTTCGGTCGACCAACCCCGGCACCTCACGCGCAAATGTCCAATGAAATTCAATTGATCAAGGACAGCGTTCGCGAAGGTGTCACAAAGGTTGCCGGTCGTCTGTCCACTCTGGCCAGCGGTCTGGTTAGCAACCTACAGGTACGCTACGGCGTTAGGCCATCTGAGCTTTTTGTTCGAATTTGTCACCAGCCATCTCGTTTAATTTCCGGTATATTTTTCACTACTCATGTGGTTGTGCGATTACTTTGCCTAAATTGTTGTTGTTGGCCTTCTTCGGTCAATGTCCTTCATGGACGTAGATCACTCGCGCATTCGTTTTTTCATGTTCTACAGCTTTTCGAATGACTGTACAGTCTTTCCCGCAGCGCTAGCAACGACAAGCAGAACTCGGTCGATCGGCGTCAGTTGCACGCCGGCGGCTTGATCTGCGAAGAGCTATATCTGCTTCTCCTCAGCTTGCAGACGACTCTTTAGGACTGCCTTGATAGCGTTGGCTTATCGACTCTTTCGTTTTAGTTGATGTCTGTTGCGTGTGTCATATGTACAGACGCAATAACCTACTCTGTATAGACGCTTAGTCTTCCGAGGTGCAATTGTGCTGCACACGCTGGAATCTTACTGCCATTTCTATTTCTATCTTATTTTGGTGTTTCTCATAGCTGTTTAGGTTTAGGCAACCTGACAGTATCTTGGCCCACGGGCTGTCTATGACTGCGCGGCACTTTGACTGCATCAGCCTTGTGCTTACGTGCATGCATACTTGTCTTCGTAGACACACGTTGCTTATTCAGTCTTCTCACTTCACCTCTTCTTTGTAACCCTACCGTCCCTGATCTCACAGTACTTCGGTGCTGTGTTACATTGATTTGACATTGCTAGTGATCTGCATGCAGAAACGCTCAAGTCTCGCTGTCATTCCCATTTATATTCCTGTTTTTCATATTTATTTATGTCTGAGTATGAAAGCACAAGCTTGATCCAGGCAAAGTGCCGTACAGTCAGAGACTGCACGTGGGCTAAGATACTGTCAGGTTGCCCAGGCTCTAGACATATGAGGAGGAAACAAACAGGGAAATGTCGTGATACTCCACGTGTTTCACATGCAGCTCACTACCCTCTGGACAATCAATTTAGCACGTTGTTAGCCGCACAGCACATAAGTACTGTACGATTGCACATCCGTGCAGTAACACCTGGTAGTATTGCAGAATGCGATTTTTGGCATAATTCTCTGTCCGGGTGGGAGCATGTTGACAATAGCTTGCCACGTATGTGGCTTCCGGCCCTACCTGACTCGAGGCCTTTTCTATCGTCTCCTGACTATCTAGTCGCATCAGCAGTTTAAACACAACCTTTCACTCTGCAATATCAATCATTCGCACTCGCTAATTCGGTTTGTCGGCTACAACCTTCTCTAGCTTCGTTTCTTTGTCGTCGGCTGATTTTGGTTTACTCGTGACTTCTGGGTCGTTTGTTCAAACATGAGGTGAATGGTCCGCTGTTATTGGCGGTGCTAGGCACGGATGTGCAAGCATACAGCGCTGTGCGGCTAACATCGTGCTAAATTGATTGGCCACCGGTAGTGAGCTGCGTGCTGAAATACGCTGTAGTCTCATTTCCATTTTAATTTATATTTTGTTTGTCATATCTGTCTAGGCCTGGGCAACCTGACAGTATCTTAGCCCACATACAGTCTCTAACTGTGCGGCACTTTGCCTGGATCAGGCGTGTGCTTTCATACCATATGTAGATACACAGATTTGTAGAGTGGTTTACGGCTAATGGCTGTTAAAATGCTCGAATGTGCAATTCTTCTTGTACTTTTATACTGCACAACTAACACCGTGCTAACGGGATTTGCCACCGATACTGAGCTGCATGCGATAACACGCTGGAGCCATTTTCACTTGCCTAGGTCTGGTACTTACTTACTTTACTTTTGTGCGACTATCTCCTCCTGGAGGATGAGTCGGCTTCGTTGATTTCACGGATTGCAGCCACCCACGCTCGGCGGTTAGAAGCGAGATCCGCGCAGATTTTAAGCCAGGTCCGGTCCCACGTGCGCCATCCGTAAACCGATCATAGGCCAAGCAGCTCTACATCCGATCTCCAACGTTGGCGAGCCAGTTCTTCCACTTTTTGCTCCGCGACGACACGCCTTCTCGCAGGGTGTCGGCGATAGTGTCCCACCCTTGGTTAGTTCAGCGTCCCGAGCGTCTCAGGTGAGGCCAAACGAATCTCAGTCGGTGTTGTCGCAATGTCGAACTCAGGCGAAGGATATCAAAACAACGGTGGCGAACCTCGTCATTCGTTACTTGCTCATCCCATCGAACATTGAGGATTCGTCGGAGATACCAGTGGTCGAAAACCTCTAGTTTCCGCATATCATCCACTCGCACAGGCCACGTTTCGCATCCATAAGTGAGAACTGGGCGAATTGCCGCTCTGTAAACGCGCAGTTTTGTGTGTCGGCTGATTTCTCTACGGTTAAATAGAACCCAACGCAGTCGTGAAAACGCCGTGCGCACAGCTTGTACACGGGTCGGTATCTCATCCCTAGCTTGTCCTGACGGTAGCACGGCCGAACCAAGGTAACGAAAAGTGTTCGTCATCAATCTTGAGAGGCAGATGAGGTCCAGCGGCGGTGGTAAAATACTTCGTTTTGCGCGTGCTGATTCGTAGCCCCAGCATAGAAACAAATGAGCTGAGGCGTTCCAGGGTCGTCTGAAGCGTTCCAGGATCATCCCCCAAGATTACGATGTCGTCGGCATACTCCAAATAGGCAATCGAGATGCTCGGACTCAGCATCACACCACCGTAACCTGAAAGCGCTTGCTTCATTGTCCAAGCGATCTCGAAGTTGAATAGCATAGGGGACAAAGGGCACCCTTGCCGGATACCAGTCCTAATGGGGAACGTCGAAGACACCATTCCACATGCGCGTACGCGGCTCTGCCTGGTCATCCTGATAGTATCTCCTCTGTCTGTGACTGTGTGGCACTTTACCTGGATCAGGCTTGTGATTTCATGTATCCCACATACATAAACAACTCACTTTATAAACGTATTAATCAGCTAAATTTATTCGTCTTTTTTGCAGGAGCGTATGGGTTAAGAATCCAAAACAACCTGAAACCGTTTATCCCACCATCTTCCTCCATCACCATCGTACACGACGGTGTTGAACGAGAACCATGTTTCGCTGGCTGTGCCTTCGTTCCCATGTCAATTATTTTCTGCGGTCCGCCGTAGCTTCTTTCTTTACAAGTTATTGTTTATTTTGCCGTGGGTGTGTGTGTGTGTGTAACTCATTTGCCTGTGAGCGAACAAATACTTCTAGCGATGTATTGATTTTTTCCCAACTCATAGTCATGGCTGGTTCTTTTTATTGTTTCCACTCGTGAGATTATCATGCATATTGAACTTTGTTTGCAACAAGGGTCTGAATGATCAACTTCGAATTTACTTTGGTTAGGCAGTGTTTGTGTTCGTCTTGTACACAGTAACTCGTGTTTATTTACTTTGTTTACTTCATTTCTCGGTTCCTTCGTTACGGATGGCATGGGTCTGACACTGTTTTTTTCTGTTGCTGTCTTTGTCATCATCAACTGTCAGACTCACTGAGCCTAATTTTACTGTCTCCACCTGATGACGGCAAACAGCCAGAAACCGGTAGTGGAGTGTAATTTCGGGGGATGTGAGCAACACATCAACTGTCAGACTGTTTGCCACCTGTTCGATCTCGTTTTGCTAGAGTAGTTGCAACTTTTTTGACATTTGACATGAGGTTCGCAAGTTAGTGAGCTGAGTGTCGGTTGTCTGGAAGTTTGCGTACACTTGTAGCTTACTTGGATATGTTCTCCGAGCTTGTTGAGTTTGCATCGGACGTTTCGTTGCCAGACTAGGCAACATCTTCAGCGATTGTTGGCAAATTGACTGCTCGAATTTGAACTGACGATGGTATTTGGTCGGCCGACCACTGGTCACGTGATCGCATGTGATTGATTGATTGGCTGCCTTTACGGTTCTTCGTCTCAGTCGCATCCGTGCGTAGATGTCGTCCAAGCTCACGTGTTCGTTGATCGATCGTTCACCGGAGTACCAGGCTTCGATGAACTCTCGTGCTGCTTTGTTATTAGCTCGACCCAAGATATGGCAGTTATGCCAGTCTACCTCGTGATCTTCGTTGTCGACGTGCGTTGATATGAGAGACTTGGTGTCGTGACGTCGTACGGCTAGTTGATGCTCATGGATTCGAGTTTTTAGTTTTCGGCCGGTTTGTCCGATGTAGTGTTTGTCACAGTGCGTGCACTGTATTTTGTACACTACGTTTGCGTTTTCATCTTTGGGTATTGCATCTTTCACTTTTGTGAGCATGTTGCGTAGCGTTGCTGTTGGTTTGTGGGCGATAAAAATACCATGATGTCGTAGGTGTCTTGATGTCGTTTCCGAGATGTCTTTGACGTATGATAACGCCGCCCGTTGCATAACATCAGTCTGGTCTCGCCTAGGGCGTGTCGTTAGGCATCTACTTGTCTCAATTCTCGGTTTTCATGCAGGCGCTGCTCGTTCTATGCACTTTTACGATTGGGAAATACATCTGTTGCCATAGAACTTTTGTACCAAGACGGTATTGGGTGCCGCTAATGAAATGCGTAACGCGATGTGGGCTGCTTTGTCGTTCGGCGCTTTTTGAGGAAACGCAATAGATTTTGTAAACCGACGTTATCCATTTACCGGCTTCTTGGAAAGCGTATTGTAGTACTCTCGAATTCCTCAGCCGCCCGGTTCCCTAAAGAAATACTCACGTGATCAATACATTTCATCCACCGCTGTTGGAAATTGTAGGCATTGATTTGGAGCATCCTTGCGTTATAAACTTACTTTACTTTTGTGCGACTATCTCCTCCTTGAGGATGAGTCGGCGTTTGTTCGAGTCAGCTTCTCTAGCCTTTGCACAATCAAGTGCGACCTGCAAGGCAGTAGGTAGTTGCCTGAAAGAGGTGGTGTGCACCAATTAACCGTTCCCGCGATCGGGTATCCCGCAAGGCAGCGGAGGTTGAAAATCAGGGTTTTCCTTCCTCTAGATGAAATGCCCTCCCAGGCTAACGAGCTCCATCTGCCCGAAGCAAACTGGTTTTCAGGCCCCAGTCACGCCTTCGACCCTTCTCCTGTTAGTAGAAGGAGTTCCGCCGGGCTCGGGGAGCCACTCGTGCAGCCAGAAGCTGGACTTGGTTGTCAGAGCCTCTTCGAGACGCAAGCATTTTATAAGCAGTGGGAGCTTATCCCTCCCGCCACCCCGGCTATGACAATTTTTGGAACCTTGCGTTATAAAACATGCCATATAAAAGTTATGGTGCAGCATGAGTGATCGATCGTGTGTAGTGTTGTTTAACCTTTCTGCTAAAATTGTCCGGAAAATAAACGCAGTCTATCAGCATGCAGCCGAGTCACAATTTTCCAATATTATGCGTTTGCCCTTCAATAGGCAGGTTTGCTTTCGCACAGTTTTGTGAACTATATTCTTGTCCTTAATACACAAATGTGAAATGGTGTGTGATGTAAAAGCACAAGCCTGATCCAGGCAAAGTGCCGCACAGTCAGAAACTACACGTGTACTGAGATACTGTCAGGTTGCCCAGGCCCGAGCCATGAGCTGGGTTACTTCGTCCAGTTATCAATATTTGGTGTGAAATGGTAATAGACAATGATAAGGAATAAAAACACCGCCTGTCAAGGTGTTGCTATCCACCATTTGGTTTAATACTGCCCTTCAGAAGGTATGGCGATTTCGGGGATTCGCGTATCTTGTTGATGCCTAGAGGCATTTTGGGCGGTGCTTTACGGACACCAGATGATATACTTTTATGTAGGTAACCGACGAACTCAACCTGTAACACGCTTCTTTCCGGTC